>JARSSU010047243.1:0-11435 GCA_029619165.1 Eurosta solidaginis
GATATGGGTATCATGTGAAGGTGTAATGAGTATTTTAAAAGGGAGTGGGCCTTAGTTCTATAGGTGGACGCCTTTTCGAGATATCGCCATAAAGGTGGACCAGGGGTGACTCTAGAATTTGTTTGTACGATATGGGTATCATGTGAAAGGTGTTAATGAGTATTTTAAAAGGGAGGGGCCTTAGTTCTATAGGTGGACGTCTTTTCGAGATATCGCCATAAAGTGGACCAGGGGTGACTCTAGAATGAGTTGTACAATATGGGTATCATATGAAAGGTGTTAATGAGTATTTAAAAGGGAGTGGGCCTTAGTTCCATAGGTGGACGCCTTTTCGAGATATCGTTATAAAGGTGAACCAGGGTTGACTTTAGAATTCGTTTGTACAATATGGGTATCAAACGAAAGGTGATAATGAGTATTTTAAAAGGGCGTGAGACCTAGTTCTATAGGTGTACGCCTTTTCGAGATATCGCCATAAAGGTGGACCAGGGGTGACTCTAGAATGCGTTTGTACAATATGGGTATCAAACGAAAGGTGATAATGAGTATTTTAAAAGGGCGTGGGGCTTTGTTCTTTAGGTGGACGCCTTTTCGAGATATCGCCATAAATGTGGTCCAGGGGTGACTCTATAATGTGTTTGTACGATATGGGTATCAAATTAAAGGTATTAATGAGGGTTTTAAAAGGGAGTGGTGGTAGTTGTATATGTGAAGGCGTTTTCGAGGTATCGACCAAAATGTGGACCAGGGTGACCCAGAAGATTTTCTGTCGGGTACCGTTTGTCTTTGTGACTCAATCACGCAAGAACGGCTAAACCGATTTGGATGAAATTTGGCACGCATATAGCCAATAGTCTAGAAGGATCGCCTAGCTATATTTTTTTTGAAAGGGGGGACGGTCCCCGCCCCCTAGGAGCAGTTATAAGTTGTGACTGAATCACGCCAAAATGGCTATACGGATTTTGATGAAATTTGGGACACAGACAGTAGTCTACTAGCGAAATTTTTTTCGAACATGGAAAGAGAGGTGGGTGCCCCCCGACCCCATTCGATCAATTACTTTTTAATAATTTTACACATTATAACTTTACGTATACTGGCCTTCACCAATATCACAGACTCAAGGGGTCAAATAAGTCGAGGGCTTACAAAGTGAGCAGTGACACCCTCCGTCCCCCGCCCCCCCTTTATCACCCCTCTGGTGTAAAATCTATAAATTGTTACAACTCAATATAAATTTTATCCTAAATCAATAGTTTTTGGTATCTGGCACATACAGATCGAGACGCGACTAATAGGGTATTATTTGGGGATCCTTTCGGCATCATTTCTGGATGGTTTTCGGGATATGTCCGGGATTCCGTCAGCGTCATTTCTGGACTATTAGGGTATAATTTGGGGACCTTTCCGTCATCATTTCTGGATAGTTTTAGGGAGCCTACGGGGTCATTTCGGGATAATTTGGGGTACCTATCGGCATCATTTCTGGATGGTTTTCTGTATACGTCCGGGATCCCGTCGGGGTCATTTCGGGACTTTTTCGGGACCATTTGGGGTCCCTTCCGGCTTCATTTCTGGCTGGTTTTCGGAATACGTCCGGAATCCTGTTTGGGTCGTTTCGGGACTTTTGCGGGATTATTTGGGGTCTCTTCCGGCATCATTTCTGTACAGTTTTCGGGATCCGTCCGGGATCCCGTCGATGTCATTTCGGGACTATTTCGGCATCATTTGGGGTACCTTCCGGCATCATTTCTAGATGGTTTTCGGTGTCATTTCGGAACTTTTTCTGGACTAATACAGGATCATTTGGGGACCCTTTCGACATCATTTATGGATGGTTTACGGGATCCGTCCGGGATCCCGTTGGCGTCATTTCGAGACTATTAGGTGATCTTTTTAAGGAGCTTTCCGGCATCATTTCTGGATGGTTTTCGGTATCCGATCGGGATCCCATCGGGGGCATTTCGGGACTTTTTCGGGATCATTAGGGGTCCCTTTTGGCATCATTCCTAGATGGTTTTCGGGATTCGTCCGGGATCCCGTCGGGGTCATTTCGAGATTTTTCGCGACTAATACGGGATCATTTTGGGGACCCTTTCGCCATCATTTCTGAATGGTTTTCGGGATCCCTCGGGGATCCCTTCACGGTCATTTCGGGACTATATCGGGATCATTTGGGGTAACCCACCGGCATCATTTCTGGATGGTTTCGGTATACGTCCGGAATCCTGTTTGGGTCGTTTCGGGACTTTTGCAGGATTATTTGGGGTCTCTTCCGGCATCATTCTGGATGGATTTCGGGATCTGTACGGGAACCCGTTTTCGAGATCCGTCTCGGATTCCGTCAGCGTAATTTCTGGACTATTTAGGGATCATTTGGGGTACCTACCGGCATCAGTTCTGATTGGGTTTTCGGGATCCGTACGGGATCCCGTCAGGTTCATTTTCGGGCACTTTTTCGGGATCATTTAAGCATGGTTTTCAGGATCCGTCCGAGATCCCATCAGGGTAATTTCTGGACTTTTCCGAGACTATTTCAGGATCATTTTGGGACCCTTCCAAGATATTTCCTGGATGGATTTCGGGATCTGTCCGTGATCCCGTCAGGGTCATTTACGGATCTGGTCGAGATCCCGTCAGTGTCATTTCTGGACTTCTTCGGGACTATTTCGGGATCATTTTTTGATGATTTCGGGATCCGTCCGGGAGCCCGTCTGGGTCATTTCGGAACTTTTTCAGGGCTAATATGGGATCATTTGGGGACCATTCCGGCATCACTTCTGGATGGATTTTGGTATATGTACGGGAACCCATCAGGGTAATTTCGGGACTTTTTCCGGACTATTTCGGGATCATTTGGAGACCCTTTAGGCGTCATTTCATTTTTCTGTATTATTTCGGGATCATTTGGGGACCCTTCCGGAATTGGGATGGTTTGCCTGATCCATCGGGGTGATTTGGGGACCCTTCAGGGGTAATTTTTTGGATTCGTTCGGGATGCCATAGGAGTTATTTCGAGACTTTTTTGTTACTTTTTCGGAATAGTGTTGGGACCTTCCGGGATTATTTCTGTAGTGGGTCCCCTCGGGGTTATTTCGGAGCTTTTTCGGGACTATTTCGGGATCATTTTGGTACCCTTCAGGGATCATTTCTGTGTGGCTCTCTGGATAAGTCTAGAATCGTGTCGTTGTCATTTCGGGGTTTTTTGGGTCTATTCCGGGAACTTTTGAAGACCCTTTGGGGCATTTCTGGATGGTTTTAGGAATCCGTCCGCGATAGCGTCGGGGTCATTTCGTTGCTTTTTATGGATAATTTCGGGATCATTTGGGGATCCTATCAGATTATCAGCTCATTTAGTTCTTTTTTACTCAATTACAAATATAAAATGCATTACACAGAAACAAAATTTTAAACAGATAACTTGATAAGCAGGCTAACGTGTATAACCCATATATTTCATTTTCTCCTTGCGGATGGGGCCGCGGGTAAAGGCTAGTTTATTTATATATGTAATACCACGAACAGTATTCCTGCCATAATTCCAAGGGCTTTTGATTTCGCCCTGCAGAACTTTTTCATTTTCTTCTACTTAATAAAGGTGTCACACCCATTTTACAAAGTTTTTTTCTAAAGTTATATTTTGCGTCAATAAACCAATTCAATTACCATGTTTCATCCCTTTTTTCGTATTTGGTATAGAATTATGGCATTTTTCGTAATTTTCGAAATCGAAAAAGTGGGCGTGGTCATAGTCGGATTTCGGCCATTTTTATACCAATACAAAGTGAACTGAGTTTAGTAAAGATATATCGATTTTTGCTCAAGTTATCGTGCGGAAGGACAGACGGTGGACTGTGTATAAAAACTGGGCGTGGCTTCAATCGATTTCGCCCTTTTTCACAGAAACAGTTATCGTCCAGAATCTAAGCCCTAACAAATTTCACACGGATTGGTAAATTTTTGTTCGACTTATGGCATTAAAAGTATCCTAAACAAATTAAATGAAAAAGGGCGGAGCCACGCCCATTTTGAAATTTTCTTTTATTTTTGTATTTTATTGCACATATCATTACTGGAGTCGAATGTTGACATAATTTACTTATATACTGTAAAGATATTGAATTTTTTGTTAAAATTTGACATAAAAAAAATTTTTTTTAAGTGGGCGTGGTCGTTCTCAAATTTTGCTAATTTTTATTAAGCATACATATAGTAATAGGAGTAACGTTCCTGCCAAATTTCATTATGATATCTTCAACGACTGCCAAATTACAGCTTGCAAAACTTTTAAATTACCTTCTTTCAAAAGTGGGCGGTGCCACGCCCATTGTCCAAAGTTTTACTAACTTTCTATTTGCGTCATAAGTTCAACTCACCTACCAAGTTTCTTCGCTTAATCCGTATTTGGTAATGAATTATCGCACTTTTTGTGTTTTTCGAAATTTTCGATATCGAAAAAATGGGCGTGGTTATAATCCGATTTCGTTCATTTTAAATAGCGATCTGAGATGAGTGCCCAAAACATACGTACCAAATTTCATCAAGATACCTCAAAATTTACTCAAGTTATCGTGTTAACGGTACGGACGGCCGGACGGACGGACATGGCTCAATCAAATTTTTTTCGATACTGATGATTTTGATATATGGAGGTCTATATCTATGTCGATTCCTTTATACCTGTACAACCAACCGTTATCCAATCAAAGTTATTATACTCTGTGAGCTCTGCTCAACTGGGTATAAAAACAAGTAAGGACGGGACTGTCTTCGGCTATGCCGAAGACTTCATACCTTTCATGAATGGGGCTGATCAATAATCTTATCCCGTTCGTAATCTCCGAATAATCGGATGTATAAGATAAGAAATATCTAGTGAACAGATCTACATACCTAAACGATTTTTAAGATAAATATAAAATAAAAAATAGGTAGGTACTTTGTGTGAGGATGCAGAGCTTCACGTTTTTTGTGGTCTGCATGTAAAAACTATGACTACGAATCACGTATTTCAAAAATATATGAAGTAAACGTAACTATTTGATGAAATTTGATGAATTTTGAAGCTTCCATCCATAAAAAAGGGGCAAAAATGACAGTTTATATTAAGTATATAATATATATACCACCGATCTCTATGATTTTTTCAGACAACAATATGTGCTATATACGTAAGAATTTGGTGAAAGTTGAAGCTTCTAGCTGTTAAAACGGGGTAGAAATTGCGAAAAGTTTCATATCTGAACAATCGGTTGTATGAGATATATACTATTTATACAACCGATCTCTATGATTTTTCAGACAACAATATATGCCATATACGTAAGCATTTGGTGAAATTTGAAGTTTCTAGCTGTCAAAGCGGGGCAGAAATTGCGCAAAGTTTCTTATCTGAAAAATCGGTTGTATGAGATATATACTATATATAAAACCGATCTCTATGATTTTTTCAGACAACAATATATGCTATATACGTAAGCGTTCGGTGAAATTTGAAGCTTCTAGCTGTTAAAATGGGGCTAAAATTGCGAAAACATATATATATACTATATATATATACTATATATACCACCATATATATACTATATATACCGCCGATCTGTATGCTTTTTTCAGACAACAATATATGCTATATACGTAAGCATTCCTTGAAATTTGAAGCCTCTAGCTCTTAAAATAGGGCAGTAATTACGAAAAGTTTCTTATCTGAACAATCGGTTGTGGGGGATATATACTATATATACGACCGATCTCATCAATTTTTTCAGGCAACAATATGTGCAATATACGAAAGTATATGGTGAAGTTTGTAGCTTCAATCTGTTAATTGAGTAAGGTATTACAAAAATCCTCTTTTTCTGAAAAATCGGTTGTATGGAGGATATATGCTATAGTGGTCCGATCCGGCCCGTTCCGACAAATGTCTAATTGGACACCCAAATACACCCGCTCACCAAATTTTATCAAGATATCTCAAAAATTGAGGGACTAGTTTGCATACAAACAGACAGACGGACAGACGGACATGGCTAAATCAACTCAGCTCTTCAACCTGATCTATTCGGTATACTTAATGGTGGTTCTATCTATTTTCCTTTAAGGACTTACAATTTTGGGTTTTCGTGACGAAATTAATATACCATTTCATTTTCATGAAAGGTATAATGATTAATGGTAGGCGCGTTTTATCTCCGAGAAGATTTAGGCCGAACTTCTCTTCGAGTTTGCGTCTTTGCGCCCTTTTGATTTTCCACACAAATTGGCGGACGTGACCTGCATATTTATGCCCATTCGATACGGAAGTTGATGCAAGGCAGTTGCATTTTCACTGAAAAGCTTTTCATAGTAGAAATACGCTTGGAGTGTATGCCAAATCACTGCCGAGGGGCGACCGTACCCCTTTTAGGAAGCTTTTGGCGGTATTTATTACTTTTTTCATGTTTTGAATAAAAGTTAATTAGTATTCCCGAAGCTGTGGGTGTTCTGTACCAGTCAATATATAATTCGTTGTTTTGGCTAAAAATACGGTCAGTATTGTACACGTGTCACTTAACCCTATGTGAACTTAATACCACAATTCAACTGTACAAATATAGAAACGAGCAATCAAATAAAATTAAAATTTCCTTTGAAAAAGAATAACTAGAATATACGCGCTAATTTCATTTAGTTGGAATAAAAACATAACAAGCTTGAGTTTGTTATTTTGGTAGACCAAAAGATATTTGTTTAACTGATTTTGAATTTGCATTACGCTTGACGCATGAACCATACAAATTTGAAAAGAAAAAAAAATAATAATTCATGCTTGGCGCGATTTATCTCCGAGAAGATTAGGGCGAATTTCTTTTCGAGTTTGAGTCTTGCGCCCCTTCTGATTCTCCCTACAAATTGGCGGACGGGACTTATATGTTTTATGCCGATTCGAAACGGAAGTTGATACAAGGCAGATGAGTTTTCTCTGATAAGCTTTTCATGACAGAAATACACTCGAAATGCTCGGAATGACTGCCGAGGGTGACCCCGGTTGGGGGGGCTCCGTGAGGTTTGTAGCAAAGAAAATTCAGAATCGACGCACAGGGTCTCGAAATATAGGTCAAAACGTGGACCCGATTTAGTCGCATCAAGCTGGCAAAACTGATAAATATGCATGCGAAGTCGAAATAAAGACATGAATTAATAATACTCACATTCCTATTTACATACGTCCTATTCGATTTGCCTGAAAATTGGTATATAAATTTGCCTATATTAGTATTTACGATGTTTTTTCCGGGAAGTAGACCAGGGTACTGACTGGGACTGGGATTAAGACTAGGACTGGGACTGAGACTCAGAATGGGACTGGAACAAAATACATACCACCCTCTGGGACTGGCAATAAGATATGAAGAAGACTGAGAAAAACTTGAGAGAAGAGAAAAGAGAGTAGGAGACTGAGAAAGAGATAGAATGAGACGAAGATGGAGATAGATGAAGCGAAAAATACGGAGGGAGGAGTGAATACAAATATTAGGAAAAAGTGTAGAGGGGCGAGGGCATGGTTGTAAGTCGAAACAGCTGGATTAACATTAGAGACAGCTACAATTTTTAAAATATGCTATTGAGTGGCCAAGCGAGCAAAATAAACGAAAACTAAAGCAGGGGAAAAACTTAACGAAAATGCGGATTATAAACAACACAAGTCAAGTAGAGCAAAAAAAACATGTATAAAAATGGGACAAATTGCACTTAACGCCTCTTTGAATCAGCTGCCAACAGAAGTTACTACACTTTGTAAACGAGTATGCAACTGAGCGCAATCATCGAATAGATACCCAATAAACAGTGAAATGAAAATTCTCAAAGGTTGAGGAAAATATTAATTCCACAATATGATTTGAGTGTAGTATAAGGATCTGGAAAAATTGAGGATCGAAGGAGACTAATAAAGAAAGAAAACGGGGAATGGTCATGTGGTAGTGAAGACTCTTCGACCTTGGAGCGGGTAGTATCGGGTTGATGACTCATACCAAGATTGAACAAGTGGCGCAGAATTCCCATAACTTTAAATAGGCGGGCCCACATGGGTCATTCCCTACCATGTTACAAATGGAATGGCTTTAAATAACATTCGACGAGCGCATAATACTTAATCAAGTACCCCAATCTTCAAGAACTGAACTTGTCGTTTTCCTGTCAAAAGCAGAGAAGACCAGTCTTATGTACCGGAAAGGCTTCAGGCCCAATATTTTGACAGGCTAAGAGATATGTCTTCTCCATTGCACAACATGCATACACCAAAAGCAAGTCGTTAGACAAAGCGCTGCAAAGGGTGGTTAAAAGCACAGAAAGGTCCTTGCTATATTAGGAGTAATCGTTAGGAGTCTTCTTGAACATGGATAGGGCTTTCAACAACGTCTTTAAATGGGAGATAATAGATGTTTTAATTAATTGAAGCGTATCCAGGCAAATACTCCAGCTATAAGGACTTACAGACGTATCAGATCTAGAAGGGAAAGTAGCATAGGGCCTAGAGAGCTTTGGTTATTTTCCAAGAGGGCGGAGTTATTATACAACATAGCTAATTTTTTTGATAGGGTTTTTCAATTTGGTCACTGTCACTTCTGCCGGCACTATGGACACATTCTGTACATTCTAGTTCCTCAGAGAGTAGCCAGTTCAACCTAACCTGACCACATTTTTTTACTTGCGAATTCATTGTTTTGTCTATTTTCCGTCAAGATGGATATTTTTTGTAAATTAGAACGATTTTTCGACTTTTTGATCTTAAAATGATTTGTGTAGGGTATTTCGACAACTGTTCTTAAAATAGTTTTCCTTTGAGTCGAACTATGTTTGGCCTTCATATATTCACAATCCGCCATATACAACCCAATCATATCCGCCAACAAGAAGAGAGCAGCAACCTCTAATATGCGACCACTGCCTGACTCTATTCGGTTGAGAGGGTCAGATGGAGAACTTCCTCCCAGACTGGAAACCTAGCGGAAATAAAGGAATATAGGGGTGTGTTTTGCTTTATGTGCGGTCTTTTCGAAATATCTGCCCCAGTTTTTGTGCTATATAACTTAGCAGGAATTCCAGTGAGATCTCATCAGCGCACTTGGTGAGCCTGTGGAAGAATCAAAAACCGTGTGTGCTCCGGTCGGTTCCCGCATGGCAAGCCTCGACCGCTTGATTTCGATCTTCACCCAGTTCTATTGGATGGTTGCTAGCAAAGGGCTTTGGCATCAGCAATGTCAAATAACAGGTGATCCCTCGAAACCTCATTGAAATGTCGCTAGTTTTTTATTTCCGTCCGCACTTTATTGCTTTTTCGGAACCGCTGTTGTTCTGGCCTGATCTGTTTCTCTTTTGAGGAACATTCCCTGCCGTGTGTGCTTGTTTGTTGTTTTGAGATGGCGAGTGCTCCAATTGCGAGCTTTCGTACTCCTCCAATACTGATCTGTAATAAGGGGTGTCCTGCGAAACGCTTGCGGTCTCGCCACTATGAATCTTATCAAGCATATTCAGCACCCTCTGATGACTTTTAGGTCTTATACGTCCTTCCATCTTTTCTTCTATTTTTTGCTATTCCTGTACACTGTTGATACTGTGCGTATTGTGGATGGTATTTCCGTAAGTACTACAGATCGTCTCCTGACTGAAAGCGATAAGTGCCCCGTCGGCGAGTTGTTTTTGTCCGATGCCGAACCGGTATATGTTGAGAAGCCACTTATGTATATAACCGACCTTGCTTAGGACTAGAAGTAGACCGTTCAAGAACAACAAATCAATTGACCATCTTCTGACTAGTCATCTATCGACACATGTAACACAACACCTGTGATAAGGGTGGTGCTAGGTTTTTTTAAATTTAGTTTCAAATAGGCATTGAACGAGTTCGGGTGATTCGGCATGGTTCAGGAAATATAAAAATTTACTTTATTATTTCGATGAGTGTAATACGTAAATCACACTGATTTTCTGTGTAAATATCCTCTTTTTCTGAATCTATTCCAATTCTATTTCGTTCCGCTCATGTTTGAGATAGGATAGAGAAACCTCACATTCGCCCCCTTTTCTTGAGTATCATTTATTTCAATTCCATTTCGTTTCCGATTGTGTTTGTAATAGAATAGAGAAAACTCACATTGATCCCCCTTTTTGTGAGTATCACTTATTTCAATTCCATTTAGTTCCGATTATGTTTGATATAAGTTAGAGAAAATGAAGTTTCTAAACTTACCTAGTGAGATAACGTCGTCTGTGAGACGTACGTCATTTTAATTTTGCTCTCAGTCTCCCACAATCGTAAAGAGAGAACATTCTCATTCTCAGTTTTCTCAGCTACCATTACCAGCTTGTCAGTGGTGGGTGTTTTTCAGTAGTAACTTTTTTGTTTGCTAAAATATATACGATTGTTTTTTAAAAACTACGTCTAAGAGAAGTATCGTTATCTTTTACGTGATTAGATTAGATTAGATGTTTATTCATTTTCTTTCAAATCAAAATAATTTTTTACATGTTTACATATATAAAATTGCCACTTAAATTAGTACATTGAAATTGAAAGAAAAGTAAGGCATTCTGTAAAGTTATCTAAAACTTTAGTTTTGAATGCCATCTCAAAAAAATTAATGAATATACACAAATGTGTGTGGGGTGAAAATAGTTAATAAGTTGAAATTAAAGTTACAAAATGTAAAATAAAATGTATAACAATAGAAAATAACAATGTTGAAATTAAATTACTAAGTGGCAGGGTTCAGCAAAGTTTTGATGTCGTCGTGTGACTGCTCTAATAAAAATGATTTGATTGTTTTAAAAATTCACGCATATTTCTAATGACACGTATAGACGCAGGTAGCGTATTGAAAGCTTTACAAGATACGATAGTAAAAAGTTATTATAATGGGTAGTACGAGATGTGGGAACAACAACAAGTCCGAGTGAGTTTTGCCTCAAATTATAATTATCCGTGACTAGGCTGTGTAAATACCCACAACGAATAAAGAATATGTTTAAAGTCTTGTAATAGTACATGTGTTTTACTTGGAATCTTGGCAGGAATACTGTCCATGGTATTACATATATAAATAAATTAGCGGTACGCGACAGATGATGTTCTGGATCACCCTGGTCCACATCTTGGTCGATATCTCGAAAACGCCTTCACGTATACAACTAAGGGCCACTCCCTTTTAAAACCCTCATTAGTACCTTTAATTTGATACCGTCGTACAAACACATTATAGAATCCCCCCTGGTCCACCTTTATGGCCATATCTCGAAAACGCGTCCACCTATAGAACTATGGCGCACTCCCTTTTAAAATACTCATTAACACCTTTCATTTGATACCCATATCGTACAAACAAATTCTAGAGTCAGCCCTGGTCCACCTTTATGGCGATATCGTTTAATGGCGTCCACCTATAGAACTATGGCCC
>JARSSU010047245.1:0-46355 GCA_029619165.1 Eurosta solidaginis
TTAATCTACTTTGAAAAATCTGTGGTCATAAGCTAAGCTTTCAGCTATTACCAAAACATTTGAGCGAATAATACATGTCAACTTCAACACATGTGTAGCTCCATATTATCGCCCTGCCGGCATGGGTTTGTGCCGCGTAGATCAACTACTACCAACTTGCTAGAGTTACTTCGTTTTGTAATGATGGATTTTTAAACAAACGGCAAAACGGAGTGATCTATACCCGACTTCAGTAAAGCGTTTGACTCTGTCAATCATGAGCTTTTAGTTTACAAACTTGATTTGCTTGGATTTCCGAAGCATTTACTTGCTTGGCTCGAAAGCTATCTCACGAATCGACTCAACAAGTTTTGTTTAAAAAACAGCCTTTCTAGGTTGTTTGATGTAACGCTGGGTGCCTCAGGGTAGTCATTTGGGTCCGTTACTTTTTACCTTATTTATAAATGTACTTACCACAAACTATCATACATTCCCGAAACTCTTATGTATGCGGATGATGTTAAACTTTGTTACTCATACTTGCCTCGGAGTCTTCCCCGTGTGGAGTTTCTTCAGGCAGACTTGGACTCATTTCAATGTTGGTGTACTGGCAAATTTACTAGGTTTTGAATTGCTCGAAGTGCAAACTAATGACATTTCACCGAGTGAAGCCAAGTTTGACATCGTATACGTTAAACAGCACGCCTTTGGAGCGTATATCTGTCGTAAGTGATCTAGGCGTTCTTTTTGATCCTAAACTCACTTTTAATACGCATATTTCATCAATGGTAAGCAAAGCAACGGTGAGTCTGGTGCCAAGGGTATCAAAACTTTATAAGCGTATTGAGTCAGTACAGAAGCAATTCATTATATTTGCACTACGTGGTCTTAACTGGGATTACTAGTGTGCATTTGCCACCAGTATAGAAATAGGCTTCTCCTTATAAATCTGCCAACTTTAGAAAATCGAAGAACTTTACTCGGTAATGTTCATTCACAAGCTCATTATGGGCGAGATCGACTCATCTGATCTTGTTAGTCGACTAAATTTTGCTGTTCCTGGTAGAACGTCCAGGCACTTTGTGCCTTTTATTTACCACTTTGCCGGCAAAATTTTGCCAAAAATAATCCACTGCGAAGTTGGTGTTCGCACTACAACAACTTGTATAACTGCATCAGTTTTGAATGTTCGTTTTCCGAGTTGCATAATTCAATACTGTCACGTCTGGCCTGATATTTTGTACTTTCTTTCCTATGTATGGTTGAATTAAATATTTTTAAATCTAACATTAATTTTATGTTTTATATATCTTAGTAGTCGACCGCATTGTGTCTGTGTCGACTTATCCAAATAAATTAAATTAAATTAAATTATGTGACGATCGCCTAACTCGAGATAGGGTGAATCGAAAAATAAGTTTTTGTATACACTACTAAGTAACACTAGACTGAGTCGATTTATTAACCGATATCCGCAAGCTCACACTTGAATTATACAATAAATCAAAAATGTGGGCTTGTAGCCAATTTATCACCATTCAATTTCATAAAAATTGCGTTGAAGTATGATAACTCTTTAGAATCGCGGTGTTGGTTATAAGGACCTCCTGTGGACAATCAATTGAAACACGTGTATGTATGTTTTGTCAACATGCCATTTTCGGGAGCTCCAAAATCTCAGTAAAAACCTTCTTTTCTAGGCTGATACTTCGTATTAAAATATATCCAACGCATGCGGCTCATTTTTTCTTTTTTATTTAAAATAATAATATAAATGAATGTAATATGAAATCCATCAAAATTAGAAAAATTAGTAATATTTTTCAATCTGGTAGCTTGTTTTTGGTGAAATTGTTATTATCCCGCAAAATCAAGTGCTAACGTCACACCAAATGGAACTACTTCCATTTTTGTATCATGATATGAACTGTAAAAAAATGTCCGAGCTGACAGAAAACTCGTTGCTGGTAATCCCAAAAATTTATAAATTTTACTATTACAGTAAGCAATTCAACCCTTATGTAATAACGTGCATGCCGTATCGAAATCCATTTGATACAAGCTTTGGAATCCAGCAAACTGCGACAGATGATTAACCTTTACAAGAATTTGATTACTAAGGTTTTCGCTTGATGGATAATCTTGATACTCCATGGTTAAAGAAACCCTTGAACTTATGTTTACAGTTTACATAACTATAAATAGCTTTTTGTTGGAGATAATCAGACCAATCCTATTCGATTTAGTTTATTAAAATATATGGAGATAGACCAAATTTAGGGCAGAACAACGTCTGACGGGTCTGCTGGTATATATATAAATCAAATTCTGTGTGTGTGTGTGTTCGCTATGGAAACGAATTTCCCACACATCAATCATCACCAAATTTTGGTTATGGGTTCCTTCGATCAAAGGGAAGGTTTTAGGCTAAAAATAATTTCGATATATAAAAGGGGCGTGGCACCACCCATACAAATGGAATATTTGGTACTGCATAACTTTGAAGGTATACATGCCAGAACATTGAAATTCAATGAGGAGTTATATGAGGTCAATCCCTAACACCACCAAGAAAATGCGGAATTTGGAGAAGGGGCGTGGCACCTCCCATACAAATGGTATCTTTAGTAATGCATAACTTTGAAGGTATACATGCCAGAACATTGAAATTCAGTAAGGAGTTATATGAGGTCAATCCCTAACACCACCAAGAAAAGGCGGAATTGGGAAAAAAGGGGGCGTGGAACCTCCCATTCAAATGCAATCTTTGGTACTGCATAACTTTGAAGGTATACATTCCAGAACATTGAAATTCAGTAAGGAGTTATATGAGGTCAATCCCTAACACCACCAAAAAAATGCGGAATTGGAAAAAGGGGGCGTGGAACCTCCCATTCAAATGGACTCTTTGGTACTGTATAACTTTGAAGGTATACATGCCAGAACATTGAAATTCAGTAAGGAGTTATTTGAGGTCAATCTTAACACCACAAGAAAATATGGAATTGGGAAAAAGGGGGTGTGGCACCTCCCATACAAATGGAATATATTAAGTATACTGCATATATCTGGATGTCGTAATGGTAGGATAATTAAAATTGGTAAGGAGCTATGTGACGTCAAGTCCTAAAACCTCCAGTAAAATGTGGAATGGGGAAAAACTATGGCTGCCGTACAAACTTAAGTTATTTTAACACCTAAAGTTGACTGCATTGTTGAGTTTAGCTGTTATGGCTTTTGGACGTTTAGTAATCTGCCGCTGTTAAAAAAATTGTTTAGCTTCAGTCTATCTACATCTTCTATAAAAATCAAATTCTGTGTGTGTGTTCCCTATGAAAACGTGTTTGCTATACTTCGATCATTTGGCTCGAGGTTCCTTCGATCAAGACGAAAGTTTTTCATATTTCAGAATTAAGAATTTTAAATTTAAATGTTTTTGTTTTTATGGCTATTCGAAAGAACTATCTTAGCTCCCAAAAATGATCATGTTAACAAAATTAATGATCGCTTTCAAAATCGATTTCCTGGTGAAGTGACGAAATAAAAATCGGTCGACACAGTTACAGATGAAGATAAAATTGTGAATTATCCAAATGAATTTCTATACCCCTTAGAACCAAAAGGAACGCCTGCGCATATATCAACTTTGAAAATTGGCTCACCAGTCATGCTTCTTCGGAATGTAATCAAAGCAACAAACATCAGCGGTAAAAGCAATACAATAATATAAAATAAGATACAATAAGATACAAGAATAAAATGTTTTAACAGAAAATTTCACCAAATATGCGTACAAAATTCAATTCAATTTACAGAACAATAAATTAAATTATCAACAAACAAAACAGAAAAAAGAACGCAACATCCATTCGATCTCGGGCGTTACAATGTGCGCCTGGTAAAGCTAGTATACATATATAATCTTTGTATAACTTTTTGTTAAATTCTGTTCTTTTGTATTTCTGACCCAGAATGGAATATTAGCCGTGTTTTTTTTTACACGTAAACGTCTATACGCTTAAACTTTATATGGACTGCTAAGCGTCAAACTTTAAATACACCTCTGAAATTGCTGCGCATAAAATGTGTACTACTAAATTTCAATACGCATTACACTCAGATGTAACTGAAATATGTGTATATGTTTCACCCTCTACACTAATTCTATGTATTCTATGTGTGTCCACAATTCATCGCAACTGATTATATGTTATACTATATGTTATACCTTATGGCCATCAGAGGGTTGTGTCTCCGCTTTTCAGTACACCCTGTGGCTGTAGCTACTTATTTAACCACTGGCGCTAGATGGGTCTCCTAAGCATTATCTAAGCGAGGATAGGCGTTTTTTATACGTGCAAACGTAAACGTATACGCGTGTATAAAAAACACGGCTATTGTAAGTAATGCCTGCTTAATCCTCATTTTTTATATAATTTAAATGACCGTTTTTTATGTTTAGATTTTAGATTTAGATTTAGATTTATTCATTCATTCTTTTCTTACAATGTAACATTTCAACTTAAAATTAACATCATCTATATATTAATACGCTAACAAAATTTCCATACAATCAATTGACAGGCTGTTTCGCATACTTAGCATACGTAAAATCATATAAAAGTTATATGAATCGATTCGTATTGATCAGCCGCAGTGCATAGGCCTATTTTTGTTAACAAATATTACTCTATTTGTTTATAATTAATAGAAAAAGTTTTTTGTAAATTCGAACAATTCATACAAATATCGTAAGTTATTTTCGTGCACAAGCGCGCCATCTTTGGGAACAATTATCTAAGTTTTCTAATGCGAATTTCAAAGACCTAAACCTTTATGCACAAGCGCGCCGTCTTTGGGAACAATTGTCTAACTTTTCTAATGTGAATTTCAAATTTTATGTATACTCGCTAAATTCGAAAGCACAAATGTTTCACCTACATACAAATATGGTTCCCCATTGTAGCCGCTTACCTATAATAGTCTCTACCAAAATCCTAAAAAATTGTTCCAAAATAATTTGTAGCGTACCAAAAAATCTTAAATAGAATTAATTTTTGACCGGCCCATTTTTTGTGGCAAATTTCACTTAAACGTAAATACATAAGTCTTTATTTAACAGATTCTTTGTTTTTTATTTTAGTTGTTTTCAAAAAAACATGAAATCACAAATAATGAGTTAACTTTAGTTGAAACTAACTAATTTTTTTATAACAATTAATGGCAAATTTGCCCGAAAATGTTTTTGCATTTGCAGATTTAATCCTCATTTTAGATAAAGTACGTCTTATACTGAACGAAAAAAAAAGTTACAAAAATATAACATTAAATTTTTTATATTGCCTTTTATGCTAATTTATTTTAGTTCTTATTTTATTTTATTATATATTCTCTTATTTCAAATTGGTTTATTATTATTTAACTGCAACTTGACTGAATCGGAAAATTTCACGTTGTATATTAAACGAAACAAAAAAACGTCCCAAAAACGTCTTTGATTTTAGGTCAAAACGGCAACCGGCATCATAGCGTGCATAGTCAGTATATTACCCACTATCTATATATTAATACGCTAACAAAATTTCCATACAATCAATTGACAGGCTGTTTCGCATACTTAGCATACGTAAAATCATATAAAAGTTATATGAATCGATTCGTATTGATCAGCCGCAGTGCATAGGCCTATTTTTGTTAACAAATATTACTCTATTTGTTTATAATTAATAGAAAAAGTTTTTTGTAAATTCGAACAATTCATACAAATATCGTAAGTTATTTTCGTGCACAAGCGCGCCATCTTTGGGAACAATTATCTAAGTTTTCTAATGCGAATTTCAAAGACCTAAACCTTTATGCACAAGCGCGCCGTCTTTGGGAACAATTGTCTAACTTTTCTAATGTGAATTTCAAATTTTATGTATACTCGCTAAATTCGAAAGCACAAATGTTTCACCTACATACAAATATGGTTCCCCATTGTAGCCGCTTACCTATAATAGTCTCTACCAAAATCCTAAAAAATTGTTCCAAAATAATTTGTAGCGTACCAAAAAATCTCAAATAGAATTAATTTTTGACCGGCCCATTTTTTGTGGCAAATTTCACTTAAACGTAAATACATAAGTCTTTATTTAACAGATTCTTTGTTTTTTATTTTAGTTGTTTTCAAAAAAACATGAAATCACAAATAATGAGTTAACTTTAGTTGAAACTAACTAATTTTTTTATAACAATTAATGGCAAATTTGCCCGAAAATGTTTTTGCATTTGCAGATTTAATCCTCATTTTAGATAAAGTACGTCTTATACTGAACGAAAAAAAAAGTTACAAAAATATAACATTAAATTTTTTATATTGCCTTTTATGCTAATTTATTTTAGTTCTTATTTTATTTTATTATATATTCTCTTATTTCAAATTGGTTTATTATTATTTAACTGCAACTTGACTGAATCGGAAAATTTCACGTTGTATATTAAACGAAACAAAAAAACGTCCCAAAAACGTCTTTGATTTTAGGTCAAAACGGCAACCGGCATCATAGCGTGCATAGTCAGTATATTACCCACTATATTTATTATTAGGCTAACTTTGTTGCATTATATATCCATTAATCGGATGCTTAGATCCCATAACCCTAATTTTTTTTATGTCGCTTAAAGTTATGAAATCAATTTTATTTTAGTAAATATGTTTACGTGAATAACTTTAATGTTTTTGTTTGTTTTTCTTTTCTTTGTAATTTATTCTGCTTTGTTATATCTTAGTATTGTATTTTTCACAGACGATATTTTATGGTAGATATGGTCATATATATTCATGAAATGGAGTGGGAATCCCAACATTAAATATCCGAACATTAGAATCTTCATATTTCCACAATGATCACATCAAACCCCGGAAAAAGTCTAAGTGCACTTATTGCGTTTTTATATGGAACTGTTTGTTCACTTCACTTAATTTTTTCGCAATTTAAGTACTTTATTCTTTTCTTTAATGAAACATTTTTTAGTAAACTCTGCTTTCTTTCTCATTACATAATTTTTTTATATTTTTATTTTATTTTTTATGAAGGTATCCTCTATTCTACTCGAAATTTTTGTTTTGTGTCACACTTACATATTATATATGTATGTATTTATACAAAATTAAACGGGTGGCGTGAAATAGGCTAACTTCCTTTAGCAAATTTCTTCGTTTTTAACTAAAAGTTCGTGTTTTTTGAATTATGACACTATTGAAGTAAATGGGCGATATATGTATATGGGTTATATAGGCCTACTGAGGAACCGAGCTCCCAAAACTAACTTCGGTAGCGCGCCAACGCGGAACTTCCGGGTGGTGTGGAAAACCCTATTTTTCAATTCAATTTCAAGTAATTTCACCATAATTCTATGTCAACTTCATTTGATTTTACATAATTTTTATATTTTTGTTTAAGAAGCTCCATACCAAAACGTTATAATTACACGTGAAAAGTTTGTAGAAAGTTTAAGAAAATACATTCAAAAAGTACAGGGTCTTAGATCATATTCAAAATTTTAAAGAAAAAGTTAAGTAAGTTAGACCAGTTTGCTATATTTCCAACACTTGATGCATAGACTGAGTTGAAAAAAAATACACGTTGGTCGAATTTCGACCACAGGCGATACTAGTTTAGATTAATATGTAAGAAAAAAAGTTAAAGCATTCTGTAAAATAAATATAATAATGTGGAATGCTATACTTAAATGGAATACAAAACAAGTAAGGAAGGCTGAATTCGGGTGTAACCGAACATTACATACTCAGCTGAGAGCTATGGAGACAAAATAAGGGAAAACCACCATGTAGGAAAATGAACCTAGGGTAACCCTGGAATGTGTTTGTATGACATGTGTATCAAATGGAAGGTATTAAAGAGTATCTTAAGAGGGAGTAGGCCATAGTTCTATGGGTGGACGCCATTTAGGGATATCGCCAAAAGGGTGGACCAGGAGTGAATCTAGAATGCGTTTGTACAATATGGGTATCAAACGAAAGGTTTTAATGAGTATTTTAAAAGGGAGTGGGCCTTAGTTCTATAGGTGGACGCCTTTTCGAGATATCGCCATAAAAGTGGACCAGCGTGACTCTAGAATTTGTTTGTACGATATGGGTATCAAATGAAAGGTGCCAATGGGTATTTTAAAAGGGCGTGGGCTTTAGTTCTATAGGTGGACGCCTTTTCGAGATATCGCTATAAAAGTGGACAAGGGGTGACTCTAGAATTTGTTTGTACGATATGGGTATCAAATGAAAGGTGTTAATGAGTACTTTAAAAGGGAGTGGTGGTAGTTGTATATGTGAAGGCGTTTTCGAGATATTGACCAGGGTGACCCAGAACATCATCTGTCAGGTACCGCTAATTTATTTATATATATAATACCACGAACAGTATTCCTGCCAGATTCCAAGGGCTTTTGATTTCGCCCTGCAGAACTTTTTCATTTTCTTCTACTTAATATGGTAGGTGTCACACCCATTTTGCAAAGTTTTTTTCTAAAGTTATATTTTGCGTCATAAACTAATCCAATTACCATGTTTCATCCCTTTTTCGTATTTGGTATAGAATTATGGCATTTTTTTAAATTTTCGTAACTTTCGATATCGAAAAAGTGGGCGTGGTCATAGGCGGATTTCGGCCATTTTTTACACCAATACAAAGTGAGCTCAGATAAATACGTGGACTGAGTTCAGTAAAGATATATCGATTTTTGCTCAAGTTATCGTGTTAACGGCCGAGCGGAAGGACATACGGTCGACTGTGTATAAAATCTGAGCGTGGCTTCAACCAATTCCGCCCTTTTTCACAGAAAACAATTATCGTCCTAGAATCTAAGCCCCTACCAAATTTCACAAAGATTGGTAAATTTTTGTTCGACTTATGGCATTAAAAGTATCCTAGATAAATTAAATGAAAAAGGGCGGAGCCACGCCATTTTGAAATTTTCTTTTATTTTAGTATTTTATTGCACTGGAGTCGTATGTTGACATAATTTACTTATATACTGTAAAGATATTAAATTTTTTGTTAAAATTTGACTTTAAAAAATTTTTTTTTAATTGGGCGTGGTCTTTCTCCGACTTTGCTAATTTTTATTAAGCATACATATAGTAATAGGAGTAACGTTTTTGCCAAATTTCATCATGATATTTTTAACGACTGCCATATTACAGCTTGCAAAACTTTTAAATTACCTTCTTTTTAAAGTGGGCGGTGCCACGCCCATTGTCCAAAATTTTACTCATAAGTTCAACTCACCTACCAAGTTTCATCGCCTTATCCGTCTTTGGTAATGAATTATCGCACTTTTTCGGTTTTTCGAAATTTTCGATATCGAAAAAGTGGACGTGGGTATAGTCCGATATCGTTCATTTTAAATAGCTATCTGAGATGAGTGCCCAGGAACCTACATACCAAATTTCATCAAGATACCTCAAAATTTACTCAAGTTATCGTGTTAACGGACAGACGGACGGACGGACATGGCTAAATCAAATTTTTTTTCGATACTGATGATTTTGATATATGGAAGTCCTTTATACCTGTACAACCAACCGTTATCCATCAAAGTTAATATACTCTGTGAGCTCTGCTCAACTGAGTATAACTCGTATGTGGGGTGAAAATGGCACTTAGATATGCGATTATAATATAAATATGTATTATGCAATATTTACAGATCCAAAGTCAAATTAAATACTAGGGTCCAACAAAACTTTGATATCGTTATATGATAGCTCGAGTAGATACGATTTTACATTTTTAAAAACTTGTGCAAATTTCTTTTGAGACGTATATTGGCAGGCAGGGCATTGAAAAGCTTACAGAGACGATTGTGAAAAAGTTACTGTAATGAGTTGTACGATATGCAGGAATGACAACTGGGTCGTGGGTGTTTGCCCTCAGATTATAATTATCCGAAGATAGGCTATGTAAATAACCGCATCGAATGAAACATATTTTTAATGTCTGTAATATATGTGTCTTCTCGGCAGAATTCCAAGTTTTGTAAAAAGCTCCATGGAGTGGTGAAATCGATTAACATTGCAGATTTTTCGGATAACGTATTTCTGACTAACTAGAAGGGGCTGCATTTTATTAAACGATGCCCCACCCCAACAACTTATGCCATACTGAAGTTTGGAGTGGACTAGCGCATAATACAGAACCTTGAGCGTTGCATTTGTACAAATGTTTCTAAGATTATAAAAGTGTCGAATCGTGCATCGCAAATAGGTTTTTAAACGCGAAATGTGTGAAGACCTGTTAAGATTTTGATCAAGAGATACGCCCAAATATTGAAACTCCTTAACTTTTCAATTGTAAAGCAGGAATCGCTACAATGAGCATTGCAATTGAAAGAACTCATTGGACAAGATAAGCCATGTAGGGAAAAATACGTGCAATTAGTAGAATGGAAAAAATATCTCCGTCAGGATATCTCTCGCATGTAAATTAAAAAACACATGTGTTTTTTTTTACTTACAAGCTTATGCTTAGCAAACCATGCTCTTAGCAAATATACATCACGGTTGATACCTGCCACCAAATCTAAAAAATTCGTTGAACCGTATGCAATCGCAAGGTCATCCGCGAAGGCATTCACTTTTCCGGAGAAAGGTACTGAAAAAAATTGTGTTTTCAGGATTTGAGCTCTTTAGTGTACCAAACTTGCGTTGGTTCATCATAGGAACATTTACGTTGTGGTTCATATTTCTGTGGTCACAAGTCATTACAGCCTTAGTCTAAAATTACGCCATCGAAAAGGTTGTAAAAACGCTTTAACCCTCATACATAAAAGCCAATTATACACAAATATCACTCAAAATCAATAGTCCAAATAAAAATTAAAAATCGTTAGTGTTTATTAGGGTGAGTCGATTTGTATTTCTGTGGTCACAAGTCATTACAGCTTTAGTCTAAAATCACGCCATCGAAAAGGTTGTAAAAACGCTTCAACCCTCATACATAAAAGCCAATTATATACAAATATCACTCAAAATCAATAGTCCAAATAAAAATTTAAAATCGTTAGTGTTTATAAGGGTGGGTCGATTTGTATGGAGGTTAACCGATATCGCGCCATCGATTTTTCGATAGGATTTGGGCTCAGAAAAAAGTTCTACTACGCAAATTTAATTTTTTTGACTTCTTTCGACTTTGATTTATCAGGTTTTTTTCATGACCTACTAAAAAAAATTTCATAATTATATATATTTCTCTTTTTTCAAAAAACTGTTACCGCCAACGTTTTTAGCGGACATTTTTGGGTCGGACAGGGTATACATGAAAATTTTACAATCAAATGAAAATTTTTTTTGTAGGTCATGAAAAAAATTTAAAAATCAAAGTCGAAAAAAAGTCAAAAAAATTAAATTTTGCAGGTTCGAATATTATTTTTTTGGGTATGCGTAGTAGAAATTTTTTTCCTGAGCCCAAATCCTATCGAAAAATCGATGGCGCGATATCGGTTAACCTCCATACAAATCGACCCACCCTTATAAACACTAACGATTTTAAATTTTTATTTGGACTATTGATTTTGAGTGATATTTGTATATAATTGGCTTTATGTATGAGGGTTGAAGCGTTTTTACAACCTTTTCGATGGCGTGATTTTAGACTAAAGCTGTAATGACTTGTGACCACAGAAATATGAACCACAACGTAAATGTTCCTATGATGAACCAACGCAAGCTTGGTACACCAAAGAGCTCAAATCCTGAAAACATAAAAAAACGGTCATTTAAATTATATAAAAAATGAGGATTAAACAGGCATTACTTACAATATTCCATTCTGGGTCAGAAATACAAAAGAACAGAATTTAACAAAAAGTTATACAAATATTATATACATATGTAAGATGAGAAAGATATTCGGCCCAATTCTAATCGAAAATTCCGTGCGAGTTTTTTCCCTTCTCCCATTCCTCGTATTCTAAATAAAAATTCCTTGTGAGTTTTTCACTTCTCCCTTTCCTCCTATTCTGAACAATGTTCGAAAAAAAGAGGAAACCGGTTATGGGAGAAAAGTAGGTATTATGAATGTGAGGGAGAGGGAGATTTCTTTGCCATTTCATAGGAGTTTTTTTGACTAGTTAAATTAAAGGGAATGCATCAAAATAGTTAAAGGAAATTGGTTCTTTTAAGAAAGAACACTTATTTGTACAAATTTGCGCTAAAATATGTATTTAAATTCTACCACAATATACTCACTGTTAATACAACTACAACAGCAACCACAATATTCTTTATTTTAAGTCGAAAAGTATATCATAAGCAACGGAAGAGCTCTTTGTATATTTGATGCAGCCATCCAGAAATTGCGCAAGGATTTTTTAAGAAGGCTTAATTAGATTTTGGCATATGGCGAAAGGCGAACTCAACTCGACGTGGCCGCCAGAAAATTGCTTTGCAGAATGAAAGCAGGCAACTCCGGCGGATTTGTGTTAACCCGCCATCTTCTTCTTATGCTCCTCTGTTGATGTTGCTGTGGCACCAATTCATTACTCATTTCAGTGTATACCACGTGAAATGCAATAATGTGCATTGTTTAACCTTATTTCTTAATTTCAAACAAATTCGCAACAATAATTAAACTTTTCAATTTTTTAAACAAAATAAAAAATGCGCAACGAAATTTCAATTGACAAAACAGCTGACTTCGAAAATTCGAAATTCCTATTCCCCAATTTTTCTTCTCCCTAGGAGAAAAGAATTGCAGGAATTTTTCCGCGGGAATAAAAAAAATCCCGCGAGAACAAATTTCCGCGAGAATGTTTAGAATTGGTCTGATTATCTCCAACAAAAAGCTATTTTATAGTTATGTAAACTGTAAACACAAAGTTCAAGGGTTTCCTTTAACCATGGAGTATCAAGATTGTCCATCAAGCGATAACCTTAGTAATTCAAAATTCTTTGTAAAGGTTAATCAACTGTTATCAAAATGCTGGAATTCACAAAGCTTGTATCAAATGGGTTTCGATACGGCATGCAGATTATTACATCAGGGTTTCAATTACTTACTGAAAAATAGTAAAGTTTATAAATTTTTGGCTTTACCAGCAATGAGTTTTTTGTCAGCTCGGAATTTTTTTCACAGTTCATACCATGATACAAAAAATGGAGGTAGATCCATTTAGTGTGACGTTAGCCACTTGAATTTTGCGGGGATAATAACAATTTTTGGCTGCCACCGTGGTGTGATGGTAGCGTGCTCCGCCTATCACACCGTATGCCCTGGGTTCGTACCCCGGGCAAAGCAACATCAAAATTTTAGAAATAAGGTTTTTCAATTAGAAGAAAATTTTTCTAAGCGGGGTCGCCCTCGGCAATGTTTGGCAAGCGCTCCGGGTGTATTTCTGCCATGAAAAGCTCTCAGTGAAAACTCACCTGCCTTGCAGATGCCGTTCGGAGTCGGCATAAAACATGTAGGTCCCGTCCGGCCAATTTGTAGGGAAAATCAAGAGGAGCACGACGCAAAACCCTAACACGCTAGAGGTGGGCGAAGGCGAAAGGACCTCAAAAGCCTAAGGGAAAAAAGACAGGTGGAGGTCCCGACGTCACCACGAACGTGCTAGAAGAGGACCAGGCGCTAAATAGTGCTGTGACTCGCACAGAGGAACACCCTGCACAACAGTCATGAGAGGCTGAAGGGGACCTCGAATACTCTAAACCAAAAGGGCAAGGGGAGGACGACGACGTCAAGACGAAGGTGCTGGAGGGGGACAAACAGCCCAATGGTGCTGCGAGTCCTTCAGATAAACCTCCAACACAGTAAAGTGGCGTCGAGCGAACCCCTCCTAACCCTTGAGGAGGGTTCGTTTGACGTGGCGCTGATCCAGGAGCCGTGGCTCTAATCGGGAGGAAAGGTTTCTGGACTTAGCGCGCGCGGGTTTGGCGTTTACTACGCGCAAACGGAAGGACGGGTGCGAGCTGTAGTAATGGTAAGGAAACAGCTGCATTCATATATGCTGCCTAATTACACCACTGAGGATCTCGTAGCGGTGGCGGTTTGAGCAAAAGAATAAGCGGCATTTATCCTGCGTCCTGCTACAGGCCCATGCTGCGAGGTCCCACAGATGGAGTGCAAAAGGCTAGTACAGGAGAAAGGGCGGTTGGTCATAGGCGCAGATGCAAATGCGCACCACAATGCGTGGGGAAGAGCAGATACGAACGAGAGAGGCGAATCTCTGTTTTGTTACATCCTACAAACCAATTTGCAGATAGCCAACAGGGGAAATGTCCCTACATACATTGGTCCAATATCCAGCAATGTCCTGGATATTACATTGAGCCATGCCGATGCTTAAAAGCCTAGGGAAAGAGGGTTTCAAATATTTGGCGCATGTCTTCAATCTGTCTCTTTCCACCTTTGTCATACCTGAGAAATGGAAAATGGCCAAGGTGGTCCCGCTACTAAAGCCTGGGAAACCAGCTAACATAGGTGAGTCGTATCGTCCGATATCTCTCCTATCGCCAGTGGCAAAGACGCTTGAAGCCATTTTGCTCCCTTATTTCCAAGCAAATTTGCAGCTAGCCCCTCATCAGCATGGCTTCAGAAAACTCCATAGCACTACCACCGCGCTAAATGCCATTAGCACCCAGATAAATTGCGGTTTAAATCAATACCCCCACCATAGAACAGTACTCGCAGCGCTATAGACCTATCAAAAGCTTCGATACGGTCAACCATGGCTCGTTACTTAAAAGGTGGACCGCAAATATCTGGGTGGTCGGCAGGCATCGGTGCAATTTAGAAACGAAGCATCAAAACCAAGGAGAATTAAACAAGGATGCCACAGGGTGGTGGCCTATCCCACTTTTGTTAATTTCTACATATCTAAGCTACCTTCACCACGGAAGGAGTACAATCGTTTCCTACGCCGATGACTGCACAATAATGGCACAGGCCCAGGCCCAAAGATCGATGCGCTATACAATAAAATAAACGGCTACCTCCCTGATCTCTCAGTTTTTTCGCCTCGCGAAACCTGGCATATCACCGAATAAATCTTCCGCGACCTTATTTACAACATGGACGCCCAAATGTCGACCATTTTGAACATACACGTCATGGCACTACGCTACGACTGTCCTACACCCAAAAATCTTGGGTGTGACGTTTGATCAGGGTCTAAATTTTGGTGAGCACGCAGCCGCAATTGTTCGAGAATTCAGAGACATAACAAAATCCTCAAATCCTCGCTGGCAGTACTTGGGAAAAGATAAAGAAACGCTCATGACTACATACAAAGCAATTAGCCAGCACGATTACGTGCTACGCGTCACCCATATGGTCGCCAAGCCTAAAAATCACCCACTGGAAGAAACTACAGGCCTGCCAAAATACTGCTCTAGAATCGCCACGGGCTGTCTTCTTATGTCACCAGAACACCATCTGCATAATGAGGCGAGAATACTCCCCATCAGGGAGAGAAATGAGATGCTGACCAAACAGTTCCTGTTGAATACTCAGAAACCTGGGCATCCCAACAGACATCTGATTGATGAACCAGCACCGCCTAGGGGCTTAAGGAGTCATCTCCGTAAGCATTTTGAGGAAATACGGCACCTGAGAACCCAGCCGTATGAAGTGAAAAAACACAAGCAGGTCCTTGGTGAACTCCATAAACAGGCGTCGGACTTTATGCCGGGAATTTCCCGGTGAATCCAGTGCTTAACGAAAATTATCTAAAACTCGCGGAAGAGGAACGCATACTCCCCAGGGAAACGCGTGTCACTCTTGCTCAACTTCGTTTCTGGATACTGTAACAGGTTAAACTCTTACCTATCCAGAATCAACCACCGACATACAAAATGTATGCCCCGCTTGCAACGTGTCCCCACATGACACCAACCATCTCTTCATTTGTAATGTGGAACCAACGCCTCTAACACCACTTTCCTTATGGTCCACCCCTGTTGAAACGGCAAGTTTCCTTGGACTCCCGTTAGAGGATATTGATGACAATTTGTGATCGGTCGCGGCTATTGGGTGGGGCGAGCATTGCTACAACAACAACAACAGCGTGTGATATCATCTAGGTATGATATTGGATAGGGTTTCTTCTTGATACGACAACCATCCTTCTCCGACCATGGCGTATATCAGCTTCAACATCCCCTAAAGAGGGTAGAGAAGGGAGGAACCTTAGAAACCCTAGGTCAACGAACTGGACTAAATTCCAGGAACATGTAGAAACAAAACTGGGACAACCCAAAGAGGTTGCTATGTAGAGGAACTGGAGGAGTCGAATGAATTCCTAACAAGGACGCTTATGACTGCGTATAACAAAGCTTGCCCTCTAAGAATATTCAGAGGAAAAGCAAAGCCGCCATGGTGGAGCAATGAGCTGAGTCTTCTAAGAAGACAGGTAAAAGAAATGTTTAAGCTCGCAAAGACCGCGGAAAGCGAAGCGTGTCGGGACGAGTACAGGGATCTACTGAGGATCTACAAGCGTGAAATTACCAGGGCGAAGAGAAACTCGTGGAAAAGTTTCTGTACGGACATAGAGTGCTCCAGCGAACAGCACGGTTGAAAAAAGTCCTAGCAAAGGGAAACATAGTCCAGGGACTAATAAAGAAAGAGAACGGGGAATGGTCACGTAATAGTGAGGAATCCCTTGAGGTGCTTCTCGATACACATTTCCCATCGGGAGACGGTTTAGAGGAGCCAGCAGACATCACTCACACTTCGATCACGGAGCTAGTAGTGCCGAGCTTGGTGACCGATACCAAGATCGAGTGGGCAGTGAAGACGTTTTCTAAGTTTAAATCGCCGGGCCCAGATGGTATATTCCCGGCCATGCTACAAGTCTCAAGTAGGGAGGTCGTGGAATGCCTTAAAATAATATTCGATGGGTGCATACGACTGAATCATGTACCGCACTCTTGGAGAACTGCTCGTGTAGCTTTTCTACCAAAGTCGGGGAAGATCGGTCACGTGTATCCCAAAGACTATAGACCCATTAGCTTAACATCATTTCTGCTCAAAACCTTTGAGAGCTGATAGATGTGTACATAAATTCCAACGTGGATGAAAAGCTGCTCTCCACAACACAGCATGCGTACACCAAAGGCAAGTCGGTAGACACCGCATTGCATAGGGTGGTAATAAGCATAGAGAAATCCCTGGAATATAAGGAGTATGCTCTAGGAGTCTTCTTGGACATTGCCGGGTCTTTCAATAATGTTGCAAAATGGGCGATTATGGATGGTCTTAATTACATTAAAGTACATCCTGCCTAATCAGATGGATCGGCTGCATGTTAAATTGCAGAAAGATTACATCACAATGGGGATGGTACGAGGCCACGAAATCAGTGGACAGGGGCACGCCGCAGGGAGGGGTGCTATCACCTCTGCTGTGGACGCTGGTCATCAACCAACTGCTCAGGCAATTCGATGAGGGACCCGTAAAACTTACGGCTTACGCAGATGACGTTGCAATTGTCATAAGTGGAAAGTGCCTTCCAACGATTAGTTCTTTGATGGATCGGGCGCTTCGCGATATTCATACTTGGGCATCTAATGTCGGGTTGAAAGTCAATGCGGAGAAGACGGATATGGTCTTGTTTACAAAGAGGTACAAGGTCCCAAATTGGACCAGGCCTAAGTTAGGAGGGGTGACCTTTCATGAGAAACCTTGCACAAAATATTTAGGAATCATCCTAGACAGTAAGCTGTCATGGAAGCTCAACGTGGAGGAGAGGGTCAAGAAGGCCTCAACGGCACACTATGCATGTAAAAGAATGCTGGGTGCACGTGGGCCTATCGCCCTCTATTTCTCATTGGGTTTTTACAGCGATTGTAAGCCCTATTCTATACTATGGAGTTCTTGTTTGGTGGAAAGCCACACAAAAAACAACATACCTCAAAAAATTAGAGGGGGTATGCAGACTATCGATGCTTAGCATTACGGGAGCCCTGAAAACAACCCCGACGGCTGCACTGTATGCCATTTTGCACATCTCACCTGTAGACCTGGTAGCAAAGAACAAAAGCGTTAACGACCGCAACCAGGCTCGGTGCTTCGGAGCAGCTTGAGCGCCGACCATATGGCCATAGTAGTATAGCGTCATCAATCACAAGACGAACAGACTACATGATTCCCTATCTGCGCTTCGAGGGAGATCTTAAGGCCACAATAGAGAGTGGACGTTTTGCGCAAGGGTGCGCAAATGGCGGACGAGGCGATACATGTGTACATCGATGGTTCCAAAGTAGTGGAAGGAGTAGGGTCTGCGGTATACTGCGCTGATCCGGAAATAAGCAGATCCTACAGGCTGCCGGATTACTGTAGCGTTTTCCAAGCGGAAATATTAGCCGTAACCAAAGCTGCAACCGTGTTAACTTTTATATTGACAGTCAAGCAGCAATTAAGGCAATAATCTCGCATAGCACAGCATCTAAAGCGTGTTAGAGTGTAAGCAGTCTCTGGAGTGAATCGGGACAGGGAGAAGCATACATCTATATTGGGTCCCAGGGCATATGGGAATAGATGGGAATGAAAAGCGGACGAACTAGCTAAAAAGGGCACATCCCTTGAAGCTTGCTCCGTATATGTCCCAATTAGATTGGGCGAGATTAAGCGAAGTCGAGAGGTGCACATGATCGACCAAGCGGGAAAGGCGTGGGTTCAAGCGCGGGGCTGTAAAGTGTCGAAGATTATGTGTAGGTCTTACAACCTTAGACTAACACAGTTGCTCCTATCATTAAAAAGAGAGGACTGTAGACTCATGACGGGTATTCTGACTGGACACTGCCTTCTGGCGTCACATGCCTATGTCAGTCTATGTGAGGTCCTCATGGACCGGCCAGTTCAACCTACCTACCTACGACGCAAATTGGAAGAGAAGCTCGGCCTTAGATCTGTTCGGAGGTTATCGCGCCTTACATTTATTTATTTTTTTATTTAATAACAATTTCACCAAAAACAAGCTACCAGATTGAAAAATGTTACGAATTTTTCTAATTTTGATGGATTTCATATTACTTTCATGGTTATTTTAAATAAAAAGAAAAACAAAGGGGCCGCATGCGTTGGAAATATTTTAATACGAAATATCAGCCTAGAAAACAAGGTTTTTAATGAGTTTTTGGAGCTCCTGAAAATTGCATGTTGACAAAACATACATACACGTGTTTCAATTGATTGCCCCAAGGAAGTCCTTATAAACCGACACCGCGATTTCTAAAGAGTTTATCATACTTAAACGCAATTTTATGAAACTGAATGGTGATAAATTGGCTACAAGCCCAAATTTTTTATTTATTGTATAATTCTAGCGCAGAGCTTGAGGAGGGAATTGTTAAACCATTTTTTAGGGAGAATATTGCCCTGTAGCTCCGCAGGTTAGCCACTAGTTATGAGAGTTCGTTTGTCCGTTGTACCAGGGGTCACCTTGGGGCAAGCCCCGCCTATACACGTTCTGTGCCCTTTTGATATTGACATGGATGTGGCGTCACACAAACGTAACAAATTAAACACCTACCACTCACTGCAGACTTTGGATGTACACTTTTTCTCAACATGCCTTGAGAAATATCCACTGTAGAGGCATGATTATAGGGCCATGCTGTTTTTTTCTGTCTAGGGGTCAAGCTGCCATAAAGATATGAGGTCATTAACCAATATATGAGTCATAATCCACTATTTTTTAATAAAATTGCATGTTTTACTGTATTCTCAATTGATATGTATGCACATAAATCGTGCTAAAGCATATTATTATTGTATCAGATAATCATTGCGGTTTCATCCTGAAGGAAATTTCCATCCCGAAAAACCACAATTTCGCTTTAAACCGTAACGGTATGGCAACGCTTCTAGCAAAGCAACAAACTTTATGAAACTTCAAAAATCCCCAAATACGTCAAAAAATTTTGAGTGGAACTACCTTCTTTTTTATACCATGGTTCATACATCTATTTGAAAAAAATTTCAGCAGCAGAAAATATGCAAAGCAAACAAAATAATGTATTCTTTTTTACTTCAATGTAATTTGAATTGATACAAGCTGGCGTCGTCAGCAGAAAAAAGAACTTATTTTATTATGCTTTGAAGCTACATATAAGTATTTCATTATCAATTATTTTTTTAATTTAAATGTTTTCATTCTTTTTTTTTCGAATTACTTACTGAAAAACAGCAAAATTATAATTGTGTACTATTTTTTAGCAGCTATTTCTGATTTTTGAGGGGCATATAAACAACTGTACTATGTTAAAAGATAGCCGGCCAAATATCCGGTATACCTAGACCAAAATTCAAGCAAATATTAGACTTTTGCCTGAAAGATAACAATTACTTTATGTTCAATGAAAAACTATATTCACAAACGTTTGGTATGCTATGGTAATCCCCAACCATAGCCGACATAGTCATGGATGACTTACTGAATGAGTCTATGTCTGAACTTAAACAAAAAATATAACATTAACATACAATTTATAGTCAAATACGTGTATGACATCTTTTCAATAATTAAAAGAAACGATTTGAACATTATATTAGACACATAAATAAATACCATAGCAAACTAAAATTCACTGAAATAGAGCAGAACGGCAATATTCCCTTTCTATACATAAGAATCCACAGAATGGAAAAGGAATTAGTATTAGATGGTATACGAAACCAACATCATCGGGGCGCCTCATAAATTTTCTGTCAGCCCAACCGTTCAAATACAAAGTCAACACGGCATCCAACTTAACCGAAAAAGTACTAAATATTAGCCATAAACCATTTTAGAATGCCAACATAAATAAAATCCGTGAGATCTTAAAAAACAATAATTACCACATACCCTTATACAAAATCTTATACAGCAGAAGATAGCACAAATAGAAAACAAAGTAGCAGATTCTCAACAAAAAACACTGCAAGCCAAACGAAGAAGTTCTTCAGTGTGACTTGCATACCAAAATTAACAGAGAACTTCGGCTCTGATATACCATACAACAAAAATAACACATGCTTGGCTTATAAATTAAATCGAACTCTACAAAGTATTTTCACTAAAACAAAAAGCCCTATCCCCCTTTCACAACACAACAATATAGTATATGAAATACCATATGAAGGAACGGAAAACGAAATGTAATAAAATATATATAGGTACAACAAAGCGCACCTTGGGTATTCGACTCAAAGAACATGAGTCGGATATATGTAAATAAAAAGAAAAATAATACAGCTCCATCGCAACACACAACGGAAAGCGGACACTTTGTTGAACTACGTAAAGCGAGATATTGGACAAGGAAAGTGGGAAAATTTTTGTTTTATTTTATTGGTATATAAGGAGGTTGTATATGTTGTCAATACAAAACTTTAGGATATTTCCATGGTTTCCTATATAAAATTTTACTGCACATAATAATACTTTGCTTAAATTCAGGAACAAACAAAAATAAAATGCAGTTCGTGGTATTATATTTTCACATTCTAGAATAGGTGTATGTCGTTCACCAACCTAACGTTGTGAACCTAAATTTGCTCACAAAAGCTTTAGTTCCAGCATTATGTTGTTGGTTGCAATGAAATAAAATATATAGCGCAGTAAGTTTAGTAAGGAAGGGTTCAAAAATTTGCATTCTGGTCGAACTATGTGGAAACTCAGTAGAGCATAAATGAAACTAAGCAATTTTGTTAGTTCTATTTCTATAGATGCTTACTTTTATATCATAGCCTAGATTCAGTAAGTGTGAGTTTTGATTGATTGAGTGCTGGGTGAAAAGATTTAAATATCGACGTGCCTTCACAACTCTCATATCTCTCGTAGGCTTGATTAAGTAAGTGGCAGGTACACTTAATACAAAATAAATTAGTTTGATTCTTTTACTTAGTTTTCAATTCATTAAAAATCCACGCTTCATCTGTTGCAAGCTTGTAAAATTCTTAGAGGCGCAAGTGCATTTGAAATACATACTTTTAGCTCTACTAGTTACAAAATCTTTTAGTAGTGTTTAATAACTGATGGAAGATATCTAGTCATTATTATTATAAATATTAAACAAAAGTTTTTTTCATAAGTCGGCTGTTTCATCAACAATTAACGACAGTGTGTTTGTCAACACTTTTCTTTTGATTGCCTCGCCTAAATTATTTCCTAGGTGAAATGTCACTGTTCTCGTACATTTTTATTGACTGAGCAATTTTTTGTGGTGAGAAAATCTATTCAAGTAAATTCAAAATTATATGTAGGTTAACGAATGTGCTGCAAATTTTTTGGGCAATATTGTGAATTTTTTACCTGAGCGAAAAAGAAAGAAAAGTACTAAAAATCATTGCAAACTGTCTAAAAAGGACCAACTTTAAAGAAATGGACCAGTGGACCAATGGGGTCGGAAGCGACCATTTTTGGTTCAAATGACCAAAGTGGCAACCGTGCTTAAGAATTATGCAAAATAGAGAGAGAACTGGTAATAGAAAGGAAGACACAGCTGACATCTCCGCCACACATCTTTTATGTTTATAAAGTTTTTGTTTACATTTTCACATTCTTAGGCATTCACTGAACACACCCTTCCATACATACGTACATATGTAAACAAAACATACCAATTATGTTTGATGATCAAAGTCCAGTTTAATGACAAGTGTACTACATATTACTAGTACCATTTTTATACTTTTAATTTTCATGCATAACTTAGCTAGTTTATTCTAAAATTGTGCAATTTGTGACGCCTAATGTAATCTAGGAATACATACATTTATATATGTAAGTTTTTTACTAAAACAATCTGTTTGCTTAATTCTAACGCGAAATTTCTTTTGATAACTTTCTTTTATGTACATTGTTGTTGTGATAAAATTACTTGTTTGTGGTAAAAATTACTAAATAAATTCAGTTTCGCTCCTGAAGAAGCTAAGGTGCTTAGCGAAACGTTGAGCCGAAATAGTGGAGTTTTAATTTAGCTTTGCACTAAGTAAATAATGGTCAAAAAGCCTATTTATTCTGCAATTGTACTATGTTTTGATTGTACTGACGCAATTCCCTCTATCGGTATCTTGTTTTAATGTGGAAAGGCTAATCGGCTATCTACATATGTTAGATTAACCGGGACCGTATATAAACGTAGGATAAGATAGCTTCACATATACATATAACCTTCTTCAACATTCACGATGCCAGATGTTTAAAGGGCTATGACTTGAAGAGATGCGATTGTAACATAAAACCACATTTCAGTGAAATCTACCAAAAGTTCACTACACCGCCATTTGAGGGATGCTATAGACGACGTAATCCATATATATAAAAATGAATCCCTGTTTTCCTTGATCTTAGCATCAAGCGTAAACAGACCAACTTCGTCAATTTTTTTCGCATGGGAGAAGAAGGGAAGAGGGTTGCGGTGAGGCAAAGGAAAACGGAAAGGAGAGGACATACGTAGAAAGGGAAAGAGAGATGACTTGAAATATTTATCTTTTACCTGTATTAAACAAATAAATAAATAGTTTTGCTTGTTTGACGCCTTCGCACTTTAATGCATCGCCATATAAGTAATCACTTACTTCACAAAGGATACATGGACGCAAGCGCCTGGAGGTGGTGAGCAGCTTCAACGTTGTCAAAAAGAATAGCTCTAAACAGCCCTTCCTGAATGGCAATGAAACATTTCCAAACTTGAGAATGACAAAGAGACACTCTTGCAACAAGAAATACAATATACATAAACACTTGGCGCGATTTAGCTCCGATGAGATTAAGGCCAAGCATCTATTGCAATTGGCGTAGTGCTCCTTATTTAATTGCTGAGAAGCTCAAAGCTGGCAGAACTACACACGAAGTGTTTGTCAAACCTCTGCTGAGAGGCGACCCTACTAAAACTTTTTTCTAGTTGAATAACTTTTTCTAAATTTTGATGTTAATTTGCCGTGAGCCCAGGACCTTCGGTGTGGTACATGGAGGACGTTACCACCATACCTGGTGGCCACATTTTTGCGACTTATGTGGACTTAAAATTTCACTCTGCACATCCACCAATCAATCTAGTGGATTTAAGCCACCTTGAAGATACACCTGAAATGAAGAATAGCGCTTCTACATCGAAACTAATAGACGCTACCATCAATGACATGGTAAACGGCTACTCTCAGAATCGGTACGGGCTGTCTTCTGATGGCCCTAGAACACCACCTACACAATCAGGCGATAGTACTCCCTATTAGGGAGAGAAATGAAATGCTAAACAAACAGTATTTGTTGAATACCCAGAAGCCTGGGCATCCCAACAGACTTCAAATTGAAGAGGCCCCACCCCCAGGGGCTTTAGAAGTCATCCCCGCAAGCATTATGGGAAAATACGGCCCGCTGAAAACATAGTCGTATGTAGAAGAAAAACACAGCAGGTTCTTAGTGATATCCACAAAAAGGCGTTGGACCTCTGTGCCAGGAAATTTCCCGGCGAACTCCGTTCGTACAGATAAATACCCTGAACTCGCAGAAGAGAAAAGCAATCTCCCTAGGGAGACGATAAACTCTTGGATCAGACCAAAGTCTTACCTATCCAGAATCAACCCCGACATACATAACGTATATCCTGCTTGCAATGTGTCCTCATATGACACCAACCATCACTTTAATTGCAATGTGGAACCAACGCTTCCAACACCCCTCTCACTATGGTCCACCCCTGATGAAACTGCCAGTTTCCTTGGACTGCCGTTAGAGGATATTGATGTCACTTTGTGAGTGGTCGCACCTATTGGATGGGGCACTGATACACCAAAACCAACAACAACATGTTAAAAAGAGCTAGATGCCAGCAGACATTTTACGAAAAGAACGAAAGTGGCAAATTGGCAATGTGCACTTCCAAATCATTTTTAGAGAATTTTTCCGCTTGTTAAACTGAAGGGAAAGCAGCAAAATATTTTAATACTCTTTTTTTTAGCGAAAAGGATCGAAAAGTATACGAATAAGCAACAGTATGCTCTTTGATGCAATGCATGCAGGTATTGTATTGGGATTTTTCAAAGAGGATAAATAAGGCTTAAATGGATTTTGGCGTATGACAAAAAAATACCAGCTCGGCACCGCCTACAGGAAAATGCTTTACTGAATGAAAGAAGCCAACCACAGCGGATTTGTATTATCGCGCAACCTGTTGATTTTCCTGTGACACCAATTTATTACTCATTTCGCCCAATACCATATGAAATGCAAAACTGTGCATAGTTTATCAGCCCAACTCTAAACAAAAATTCCTTGCGAGTTTTTTCCATTCTCCCATTCCTCGTATTCTAAATAAAAATCCTTGTGAGTTTTTTCACAACTCCCTTCGCCCTTATTCTGAACAATGTTCGAGAAAGGGAAAACCGGTTAATGGAGAAAAGTAAGTATTATGAATGTGAGTGAAAGGGAGATTTCTCTGCCATTTTTTAGGAGTTTTTTCACATGTTGAATTAAAGGGAATGCAGTTTACTGTAATTTGTACACATTTGTGCTAAAATACACTATCATTCTACCACAAAACTCTTTGTTACAGTCCAAAAATATATACATAAATAAGCAAATAAGAAGAGTTCTTAGCAAATTTGATGCAGTCATCCAGAAATTGCGCAAATATTTTTAAGAAGGCTTGAATTTGGTATATGACGAATATTGTTTTGCTGAATGGCAGCAGGCCACTCCAGCGGAGTGCTATGCCACCAATTCGTTACTCATTTCAGTCAATGCCTACCATATGAAATGCATACTGTGCTTTGTTTATATTTTATTTCTCAATTTTAAACAAATTCGCAACAAAAAACTAAACTTTTCAATTTGTTAAACAAAAATACAAATGAGTACAGAATTTCAATTGGCAAATCAGCTGACTTCGAAAATCATATTCCGCAATTTTGTTCTCCCTAGGAGAAAAGAATTGGAGGAATTTTTCCGCGGGAATAAAAGAAAAATCCGCGAGAACATAATTCCGAGGGAATATTTAAAATTGGGCTGCATATTTCTCCGTTTTAACCAATTTCGCCACAATCATTAACTTTTAAATTTCTTAAAAAAAATAGAGATGCGCAACAAATGGCATTTGGAAAAACAGCTGACTTCGATTTCATATTCCCAATTATTGTTCTTCCTAGGAGTAAAGAATTGGAGGAGTTTTTCCCTCCCTAGCTAATCATTATTAGATCTCGACGTTTAACAACTCCCTGCTTTTCAACGACTCGACAAACAAAAATGACAGCCCCTCGTGTCAGTCAGTTGGGCGGACTTTGGAGGTGAACCCGTTTATTATTATTAAAAAAATTTTTGGTCACTCATAATTTTACAAGCAATTTTTTACATACATACATGATCCAAATAATAATAATCATAAGAAAACAATTTAAATTGAATAGGGTTTTAGTTAAGATATTGTTATTAACTTTTTCACCAATTTTTTCCTCGCAAAATTTTTTGAGTCAAAGCTCGCATCAAAGCGACTCGTCATAAAAATCATCAGGTCCGATAGACAATAGTACGGACTAAATGCACATATGCAAATAACGCAACATATCCAAAATACCTTTATTACACTTTCGTCTTCAGCGTAGCAGGAACTTTGTAATGTAACATCGGCAACTTTACCGGCTTGTGAAACAATGAAAACTTTCATGGCCTGAGCAACTTGACGTCCAGTAAGTACGGCTGTATTTATTACTTCCAAATTCTAAAGAAAAATATATATATATTAAAAAAATTAGATTTTTGTATGATTAATGATGTCTTCAAATTTAGTTAATTTTCGGGGTCCACATGCAGAACGGAAAGCTATCTTTTTATCGCAGAGTTAATTTATAAAATTTGTCAAAAATGTCTGAGTTTAACTCCTCATGTTAGGTTAACTCCGAGTTAAAAGGATAACTTACCGCTCTGCAATTGGGCCTAAGAACTCATGAGCTTAACTAGGGTTAATAAAAAAATATGCAATTATTATTGTTTTTTGTTATTTATGGAAAAGTTAGAAAGAAAAAACATTTACTGGCAAATTGCTATAGTGACGGCTACAGGAGTCGCCGAGTTATTCTTGGTTCCAATCTCGATTAAACCTCTGAAAAAAAAACATTACGAAATTAGCTGGCGATGATATCGTTGCGTTTTTCGAAATGGTACTATCGTTATATATCAGTAAATGTTTCTTTCTTTTCAGTTTATCTTAAAATAAAAATAATATATGTATAAGGATTGTATAGCAATTATTATTTACTTGTGTTTATGCCAATTTCCCACAGCGGCTTAAGGAAATAATTAGTCAAGTGTTCTACATTGAAACCCTTATTGAACTCAATCTTCCACACAAAAAACAATTCTTAATTATCTCATTATTGCTTCATTAAATGCTTAATGGAGTGAAAAATCTAGTCTGTTTTGCTTTGTGTTTCGGATTTCATTGTCAATGTAACAAATGACAGCCAAAACGAAATTATTTTCAACACTTTACAAGAAAAAAAAACTGGAAAATGCTAATTATTATTTTTGCAACATAAGATAATATGGATTTTTTAAAAAATAGGCGAGCTTTGTCAAATGCGACTCCATTTTGTAATATTGACTCTACCTGTCTGGTTTTATTGCGTCATGGACTGATCTTCCAAAGCAAACTTGTTTTATTATCGATTTTGTTTAGTTGTATTATAACTCAGTATTTAGTCACAAAAAGCAATCAAATTCAACTGAGATGGGAAAAAAATCGAAATACAATCACCTAAATGCTGTGTTGGTGGGTTTTTTTATATACTAATACATTTTAAATACCTTTGCCATTGGTAATACTGCTTGTATGTCATCTTTGTTGATTTCCAGTTTTGTTGTTAATCTCTTCTTAGAATCATCACCCACATGCACTGCCCGATATACGATTTTTCGATCTCTCCGACTTATATGCATATGAAACATACCAAACAATTTTCCCTCCCTCCAATATATCGATCGAACCGTCATTAAGCTCAAGAAGCCAAGAAAATATCTCGAGAGAGCTATAAAAGATTTACGTAACATTTTATTTTTAAAATATGCTGGCATATACAAAAACGGCTTATGCCGACATTTTTATTTTCTTATAATCTGTTTCTAGGCATGTTTTTGTAGCGATAAGGACATTCCCCGCAGGTTTTGGGGAGGGCTAACGATGTTGATGGTCATTTGCTAGATATAGATCCGGTACGTTTCGGTAACAAAAACCATTAAAGTACTAGCCCGACCATCTCGGGACCACATTGAACCTTCTAGGAAATCCACCCCCCACGCCCTAGTTCCATGAGGAACTTGGCTTTGCCAGAGTGTAGTGTGACTTTTTTTGTTGCTGCTATTTGAAAATTATAGCCCGCCTGTCGGGAAAATTAGAGCTCTTTCCATAAAAGCCCGGATGTGATAGGATCAAAATGTTATTCCACTTCTCCTCTGCGTGCATTATGCTGCCAGTCATGTTGTTTATTCCACCCTTTTTATGCTCTAACCGACTTCATTCATTTCTTCCCAATTATCTAGCACCTCATCACCATTGGACATTTCTGGCTGGCTAAGGATGTAGATTTGTGTTTAGCACCAACTTCCTTTGCTGTGACTCCTTTTTTATGCCAATTCAAACGTTATATGTTGTTATGTAGATAATGCCTTTGGCTGGAATATAGCTGGGGCCTCTGGTTGTTCTCCGCCCTGCCTTTCACTTTCTTCCTTTCCGCCTCCTGCTGCTCGCACTGTTCCGTTTACTTTAATTCATGAATAATTTAGTAAAGTGAGTAAATTTAGAAAAACTATTGTGTTTGGTAAATTCGCATCCTTATGAGGCTTAGGCTGAATAATCAGCCAGTAGTATCCTTGCCGAAATGAACTTAAGCTGAATAATCAGCCAGCAGAATCAAAGGCAGGATCGCCATATAAAAGGTGCGTTTTGAAGTTTAAGTACGAATTCTCTTTATTCAAATATTGTCAGCTTATTTATACTAAATTTTTCTAAACATAATCTTACATACATATTTACTTTAAACATACATACTTACATATCTACATACAAATCGACACAAATATGTACCTTCATATGATGAATTTCATATCAAACGCTGAAAAAAACGTACATTTTGAACCCGACCCCTCAGAATTTGATGAAATTTTGCATGGGGTTACATCTTACCCACCCAAACACAACCTCATTTTTAGAAATTGCATTTTCGAAAAATTGTGGGCGTGGCAAGGTATCGAAAATATCCGAAAATATTAGAAAAATGACGATAATAGGTACTTTTAAGTGTGATTACTACGGAATGGCTTTACCGATTTCAAAGATCTCATACCATTAGAAAGGTATTGAAAGAAGCTTTCAAAAAAATACACTGTAAACATTTTTAGTACACTGAAAAAAAAATTTTTTTTTATAAAATTTAAAACTGAAAAACACAAGCGATTTTGAAAAATAAAATTTTATTTTAGAAAGGTCTATTTAATATATATAACATATCTGAAAACTAAAATGGGGGGTTTTTTTTTAATTTTTTACTATTTTCTCATATTTGGATATCACGCGTAAATTAATCAACCATTTTGGAAAATTTTATACCGTTAGAAAGGTATTAAAATCACCTTTGAAAACATATACTGTAAAGATTCTATATTACACTGAAAAAAAATTTTTTTTAATTTTTTTCTACATTTTTTTTTCAAACTGAGAAAACACTTCAAAGACCGAGCGATTTAAAAAAAATTTTTTTAGAAAGGTCGATTTAATATAAAACTAGAATGGTGTTTTTTTTTCTTTTAAAAAAATTTATAAGTAAAACCCATCTCTTGTTAACTTTTTTTTATTTTGCTATTATTGTGTGACAAAAATGGTACCTAGCTATACTTTGGAAGTTATACAGATACAGATACTATGACTAAGTATTCTAATAGATTCGAACAAGAATCGTATTATCAAATTTTCAGACACGTACAATAAATATACATACACTTGATAAAGTTATTTTTTTATTTTTATTTCTTAGATTTAATATACAACTTTGCGCAGCTCATACTGCTGACTTTCGGAATATTTGCTTACTTACTAGTTTGTTCAGGTAAACTAAAACCGAAAACTTTGTTTTATTTTTTTGTATATCTTTGCTAATTTTTATCAATTCGTAAGATAAATCATGCCCAAAAATGTCTTTAATTTCCTTAGATGTCATGGTGTTTGGTAATAGAGATAATATTTTTTGCTTATCCAAATTATTTGAGCAGTTTTCGATTTGATATTTCATGTTCTCCAAAATTTGTTCGTAGTAAGCTTTGATCTTCTTTAGGTCTTCTGATAAAGTTGACAGTGAACCACCTCCAAGTGAATCCGAAATACTTTGCGCAATTTGCTGTGTTTTTTTTTGCAGTATGAATCCCTTTCTAAATATTTTCGCTTCATTGGCGATGGATGGCTTCCAAGATGAGGAATAACATGCTAATTTATATTGTCGACGAGTTCGTTGCGTTCGAGTGATTTAGTATAGCTGCTGCATGTTGGAACTTCCTTATATTCTTGATACAATTCACCGCTAGTCAAGATTTCTTGTGCCTTTTCACTTTCCGTTCAGTAGAACGCTGATTATCAGCAATCTTGATAGCATCCTTAAGTTTAAAGCGACAACTTTCGCAAATACGGCAACGATGAATGTCGTGCTTCGTTTAAGCTAATGTTTCGAAGTTGAGAGGAACATTTTCTTGATAGCTGCACACATCTGTATTTATTAGTTGATTCCATATCAATGCCTAGTTTCGTTCTCGTCTATGTCTATCCGTTATGTTGTTTTTTTATAGTCCATGGGTGCTGTGGCAGGTAATGTCAATCTATGTGTCCGTGGTAGGTAACGTTAATATGCGTGTGTGTGTGCGCGGTATTGATACGTCCGAATTGTTACCTTTTCCAAGGGTTGTTTTTGTAGGTATCTAGACATACCGCTTGTTAGCTAAGCGGTAGGTTGAGGTAGGTTGAGGTAGGTAGAAATCGGTGATTTTTGCCGTTTGATAAATTTTTCGTTTTGCTTGTTCCTTGTTACGTGTTTGGTTGCTGTACCTTCTGGCTTGTGCTGTTTTTTGTAAACTAGTTTTAATGGTTCAAATATTTCGTCAGAGATAGTGTTCGTTTGTTCGTTTATTATCCTGCCGTCAAATGTTTTTAACTTGTATATCTCCATGTTCTCAAGTACATTGAGCCGCCGACCTTTTCCTTGTACGTGAAGTAGTCGAGCCGTTGTTTTGATGTTAGCTGGGGTGCACCCCACTGGAATAAAAATTTTTTACAGTGTATTTTTTTCAAAAGGTGATTTTAATACCTTTCTAAGTGTATAAACATTTTTGTAATCGGTTGATTAGTTTACGCGTGATATCAAAATATCAGAAAGTAACCAAGAGATGCATTTACTTAAATAAATTAAAAAAAAACCCCCCATTTAGTTTTCAGATATGTTATATATATTAAATAGACCTTTCTAAAATAAAATTTTATTTTTCAAAATCGCTTGATCTTTGAAGTGTTTTTTCAGTTTTAAATTTCATTTAAAAAAAAATTTTTTTCAGTGTACTAAAAAAATTTACAGTGTATTTTTTTGAAAGCTTATTTCAATACCTTTCTAATGGTATGAAGATCTTTGAAATCGGTAAAGCCATTCGGTAGTAATCACACTTTAAAAGTACCTATTATCGCCATTTTTCTAATATTTTCGGATATTTCGATACCTTGCCACGCCCACAATTTTTCGAAAATGCAATTTCAATGAGGTTGTGTTTGGGTGGGTAAGATGTAACCCCATGCAAAAAGAAATCACCATTAGACTCGTTTAGTCACAGGGTAGCACATTAAGTGGTTTACACCGTTAGGCATTGAAATTGTTGGCTGTTTACACAACAATTTAGGCATTATTTTTGAGTAAGATGACCATAAATAAATATTAGGGCAACCTAACGGCTGCCTATTGACGAGCAAAAATTTTATATTTTTGCTTATAATACATATATTAAAAAAAATTGTAAAAATATTGATTTTAAATAACATGGAAAGAGTTAGGAAGGCGAGGACTTATATAAAAGGCCCACTTGAGGACCTTAAAAATGAAAATTGAAATCGACGATGATGAAAAAAACATTAGTATGGCTGAAAAAATGGTGGAAACATATTGATAGGGCCTAGGGAACCACCAATATGGAACCCAATAGCAACAAAAGCTGAAGAGTTATATAGATTCGAAGTCAAATATATAGGAAGAACTGAATAATATAATGACAACAATGCATAAATAAAAAATAAAGACAAAAAAAATTGTTATCATATTTTTTGCGATGGGAGGCCAGGAATCAAAAATAGAGAGACCAACGGCAAACGTTGTAAACTCAGTCCAAGTAATAAACCATACTCAGGCACTAGATACCATTAAGGTCATGCTTCTAATCATCTGTGTAGTTAGTTGCATTAATTTGTTTCTGAAGCTTTATTCAACCCATAATAAATTCCTGAAAAAGCGATATGCAATTCGCACCGACGGTTTAGATAAGGCTTTATAAATTTTTCTTATCCCCAATAGACAAATGGGAAGATAATGTTAAACTACTCATAGAAGAAAAAACGATAGGAGAAAAATCCTAGAAGTGTATTAATAAAACTACAAAAATAAAGGCAGATAAATGAATATGAAGAAAAATAGAAAAATATATGAAGCCCAAAGTGCATAGAAAATGAAATAAAAATAAAAATAGCATATAAATGAAATAGTAGAAAATAAAATTTCAAATTCCAATATTCTGTAAAGTTATTAAGTAAGAAAAAATAAATTATGATATTATTTTTAAAAAGAAAAATTTTTACAAAAAGAAAGTTATAAAATAGAATTTTAAGTAAGTTGGAATACCTAGAATAAAGAACAAAACCAATAATTTTATTAAAGTCTAAATTAGTCCTTTTTCATATTCTTAGTCCTTTTTACAAAACAGGAATGTTCTTAAAGAAAATTTTTATTTTTCAATATGTCTTGGTGAAAAAAAAATTTGCAACCGACATTACGATAGTCATAGCTGGTTATGAGATAGGAAACGAAAACTCAGGAAATTCGGAAAACAAGGCATCAGAGAACCGAATAATTAAATGTGAGCCACCAGTTGAAGAAGAAACCAACAACATTCAAAACATCCCCGACGTTTGGTTAGTTGTTTTATGCGTATTCATACTATGATCATCGCAATAGCTATGATCAGGCGCGGTGCCAGCAAAAAATTTCGGGGGGGGTTTTATAGATTTATTGCAAAAAGCATGTGAGTATTAAGTTTTCAGTAAAAATTCCTTATTTTTTTTAAGCATTGTATCTTGCAAACAAAGCGGAATCTCGAAAATCCCTCAAGTGTATTTGTGTATCGTGGAGGGGTGGGGGCCGTGTGTAGAAGTCCACGAAAGTGGGGAAAGCTTCTGACCGCCATTCACGTAGGAATGGCCAGAGCGATTCTTTTGCATGCGGTTCAAGCAGCTCACTACTGCCGGTCGCTTGCGGCCAAGTATCCTCTGGGTAGCCGCTAAACATCCGTTTAGCGTGAGCTAATGTGAGAAGGCGACAACCTGGCTAGGCCACTCTGACATAATCGGTTTAAGGGCTAGCCGGGGGAGATCTCATCGGCAGCGTCTGTACACCTCTAGGTGCGGCTGCAAGCGGGCGTCTGTCTTGGAGCAAGCGGCTCGCTATATAAACGTGCAAGTAATATTTCACCCCCGCTGAGCGGGTTGTGCGCTGGGCTTGGGACCCGCCACGTAAAACCATACTCCAATGAAATATAACACAAGCCTCGGATAAATACGCTCTCTATTGATGACGACCATGGCAAACGTTTGAAGGACAATGAATTGAGGGCATGCTCTGGAACGTCCGCTCCCTGAATGGGATTGGTGCAGATGCCCGGCTGGTTGATGTCCTCGTCAAAGCAAAATCTGACATCACCGCCATCCAAGAAATGCGTTGGACGAAGCAAGGAAGAAAGAAGATCAAAAATTGTGACATCTATTGGAGTGGCCATACGAATAAGCGCAGTTTCGGCGTCGGATTCGTGGTGGGAGAGAGACTTTGTCGCCAAGTGCTGGCGTTCACGCCTGTGGACGAGCGTCTCGCCGCTATCCGAATAAAAGCAAAATTTTTTAATATATCATTCATCTGCGCCCATGCGCCGACAGAGGAGAAAGACGATGAGGTGAAAGACACTTTTTATGAACAATTAGAACGCACATACGAGCGCTGCCCCCGTCATGATATAAAGTCGTGCTTGGCGACTTAACGCCAGGGTGGGCAAAGAAGGTGTTTTTGGCCCTACAGTCGGAAAGTTCAGCCTACACAATGAAACTTCTCCTAACGGACTGAGGCTGATTGACTTTGCCGGTGCTCGAAACATGGTCATATCCAGCACGAGGTTCATGCATAAAAAGATACATCAAGCTACATGGCTGTCTCCTGATCGAAATACTCGCAATCAGATCGATCACGTTGTGATAGACGGACGGCATGCCTCCAGTGTTTTAGATGTGCGCACGATCCGAGGACCTAACATCGACTCGGACCATTATCTCGTTGCAGCCAAAATACGCACCCGCCTCAACGCGGCTAAAACCAAGGAACAAAAAACACAAGGAAAGCTAGACGTCGAAAAGCTTCAATCACAACAGACTGCCAATGATTTCGCAACTCGACTCTCACACCTGCTCTCTGAGAGCACAACTCATCCTGAAGGAATCAGGCAGTGGAGCATATTTCCAAAGCACTTCGTACTGCCGCCGAGGAAAAAATTGGTTTACCGGCGACCACGAAAAAACAACTGGTACGATGAAGAATGCCGCGTTGCAACTGAAAGAAAAGACGCTGCCTACAGGGCTACGTTTAAAAGCGAGCGCGACAAGAGGAGTGTGTGATCGCTATCAGTGAGTTGAAAAGGAAGCGAGACGCCTTTTTCAGAAGAAAAAAGCAGAAGCAGAGGCGTGAGTGCGAGGAGCTTGAGCTGCTAGCCACCAGGAATAACGCCCGAAATTTTACCAAAAATACGGCGACAGACGGAAGGTTTTAGACCGGGCAAACTCTGTAGGAACGAAATGGCGACCTTGTAACTGATGTCCAGAGAGTGCTTAGATTATGGAGGGAACACTTCTCTGCTCTCCTAAATGGAGGCAGCATTCAGCGCGCAGAGATCAAGAACCCGATCCCGCGATCGATGATGATGGAATATATGTCCCCCCGCCCGATTATGACGAAGTCAGAATAGCAATAACCAGATTGAAAAACAACAAGGCCGTGGACGCTGATGGATTGCCTGCGGAGCTATTCAAGTACGGCGGAGAGGAGTTGGTAATGCGCATGCAGCAGCTTCTTAGCAAAATATGGGCGGAAGAGTGCATGCCCGACGGTTGGAGTCTAAGTGTTCTTTGCCCAGTCCCACAAGAAGGGGGATACTGCAAAATGCACCAACTATCGTGGAATCAGCCTTCTTAATATCGCATATAAGGGCCTTTCAAGTGTATTGTGCGAAAGATTGAAGCCCACCGTGAACCGGCTGATTGGACCTTATCAGTGCGGCTTCAGACCTGGTAAATCTACCATCGACCAGATTTTCACAATGCGCCAAATCTTGGAAAAAACCCGTGAAAAAGAATCGACACACATCACCTCTTCTTCGACTTTAAAGCCGCCTTCGACAGCACGAAAAGGAGCTGTCTATATGCCGCTATGTCTGAATTTGGTTTCCCCGCAAAACTTATACGGCTGTGCAAAATGACGTTGAGCAACACCATCAGCTCAGTCAGAATTGGGAAGGACCTCTCCGAGCCGTTCGAAACTAAACGAGGTTTCAGACAGGGTGACCCCCTATTATGCGATTTCTTTAATTTGATACTGGAAAAATTATACTAGCTTCAGAACTTAACCGCACTGGAACAATATACTACAAAGCGTGCAATCACTGGCAAATGCCGATGACATTGATATCATCGGCCTAAACACCCGCGCTGTTAGCTCTGCTTACTCCAAACTGGAAAAAGAAGCGCTAAAGATGGGTTTGATGGTGAATGAGGACAAAACGAAGTACCTGCTGTCATCGAGCAAAGAGTCAGCGCCTTGGCAACCACGCTACTGTTGGCAGCCATAATTTCGAAATAGTAAAAGACTTCGTTTATTTGGGAACCAGCATCAACATAGCAACAACATCAGCACTGAAATCCAGCGAAGAATCAATCTTGCCAATAAATGCTACTTTGGACTAGGTAGGCAATTGAAAAGTAAAGTCCTCTCCTCGGCGAACGAAAATCATATTCTACAAGTCACTTATCGTACCCGTCCTGCTATATGGGGCAGAAGCATGGACCATGACAACAGCAGATGAAGCGGCTTTGGGAGTGTTCGAGAGAAAAGTTCTTCCAAAGATTTATAGACCTCTACGCGTTGGCGATGGCGAGTACCGAAGAAGATTTAATGATGAGCTGTACGAGCTATACGCAGACATCAACATAGTCCAGCGAATTAAAACGCAGCCGGCTGCGATTTAAACTCCCTTGGTGTGACCAATTGGCGCCGGTTGGCGGAGCGAAGGAGCGACTGGCGCGCCTTGTTGGACGGCCATAACCGTTTAGACGGTTAAGCGCCAATTAAGTAAGTAAGTATTTTGTATCGACATTTCCTACATATGTTGCCAGTCTTTGTTGAAATCCCAGAGATCAATGAAATTACATTGGCGGTTTTGACGTGGCTTTACTCAGGTGAAACATACGAAAATGAGATGACTGATGATGAAAATAATGCAAAATTCGATATTTAAAATGAGCGACTACCAATAACTTCTCTCAGTGTGAAATATTATTTAATTTTATTCTTTCGCATTTTCGTTATTGCTATTAATGCTATTTTCTTAACGGGGGCTTTAAAAGTGAAAATAGTAATTATTCTAGTACAGGCGTATATTTTTTAATTTTCGGAAATTTCGGTGGAGGAGGGGCGGGGATTGAACCTCCCCCCCTGAATACGCGCCTGGCTATGATGCTCAAAAATTATATACAAACAAATTTAGACAGCTAAAAGGCATTCAAGAGCGTATTTAAGACGCCAAATACATTTGGCGGCCTCCGTGGTGTGATGGTAACGTGCTCCGCCTATCACACCGTATGCCCTGGGTTCAACTCCCGGGCAAAGCAACATCAAAATTTTAGAAATAAGATTTTTCAATTAGAAGAAAATTTTTCTAAGCGGGGTCGCCCCTCGGCAGTGTCTGGCAAGCGCTCCGATTGTATTTCTGCCATGAAAAGCTCTCAGTGAAAACTCATCTGCCTTGCAGATGCCGTTCGGAGTCGGCATAAAACATGTAGGTCCCGTCCGGCCAATTTGTAGGGAAAAATCAAGAGGAGCACGACGCAAATTGGAAGAGAAGCTCGGCCTTAGATCTCTTCGGAGGTTATCGCGCCTTACATTTATTTTATTTTTTTAATACATTTGAGCAAAATGTAAATATCAACTTTAAAATCCTTTTATTTAAAATTCATTTCCAAGCAATAACCTTCAAAATGCCTCAATCAACAATAAATTTTCTGGGACAGCTTTATCAGCGCTGCCTAACTTCAATAGCAAACCAAAAATTTGCATTACCTTGCATCTCTGCACAACTCATGCATCTCTGCACAACTCAAATATATGTAAGTAATGAAGCAAAAATTTAAAAAAAACTAAAAAACAAAACCAGCCAATAACACTATTACCAACAGTAATGAAGAAACTAAGAGTCACAAAGAGAACCTTATTATAAATAAAGCGCTTAATAAATAAATAAATTTGCAATTAGACATGTCGCGCTCGTTTTCATCCAAAAGGATAGATAATTAGTAGCATAATAAATACAAGCAAACGGATTGTTGAGGAAGTTACTGACTTAGGACAATATTCGACCAGGCTGAACAGTGCCGGCAATCTAGGACTTGGAAAATAAAAACACAGTTGTCCTTAGGGGCAAATTGATTATTAATGAATAGTAATACTCGAGTAAGCAAATTTAAATAATATAAAATAGGTACCCAAGTTCTCAAAGATCTAATATTTGTATTAATCCCAAAAGTTATGCATGTGACAAATGTCGACAAAAATCAAAGAAATTCTTGATAAATATCAGGACGACCCCATCTGGGAAGGCCACCCAGAAATCGCATGACACATAAGATCTAATAAAAATATTGCTGGAAAATATATAAAAAAAAGAGATATAAGAAAAGATACGAACAATTTTTGAATCCACTGTACCCATTGGTTTAACCACTTATCAGTATATAACTACTTCTTGCTCTAGCAGGAACTGAATCTACCCAATCTACTGTATATAATACTCTCCGAGATCCCGTTTTTAGAACAATGTCAATTTTCAGCCAATGATGACTGTAACCATTATCTTATTCTATACCTCGAAATGGACTACCAATACAAGAACTTTGTTTAACCGTTTTCATCTAGGAAAACCTCGCCCTTTAGAGAGGTCATAAATTTACATAATAGGATTTTTTGCATCTAGATATACATAGGTAGTAGATATATAGGGCCCTGTGGAATAGAAAATATCAATAGGGAAAATAATTTTATTAGTAACCTGTAGAATAGAAAATATCAATAGGAAAAATAATTTTATTAATAACCTGTAGAATAGAAAATATCAATAGGAAAAATAATTGCAAGTATATATAGAAAAATACGTATGTATGTATGTGAATGCTTTGTGTTGGGAATGAAGTGTGAGTTGACAACACAACCGAGCAACGTTGGTAAGTTTTTGAGCACGAATCATTGTGGCGAAAAACGGAGACCAAAAATTGGTGTAACGAAGAAAAAAAGATTTCAGCAAGCAACAAGTAAGGTTATATTTAATATTTGCTCCGGTCATTAAAAACGCAAAGGAAATTGCAATTGTGCAGAATCAACGCATGATAATGGCAAGTAAAATTAAATTTTCAACACTTAAGGTGGATCAGGTAAATCGTTTGTTACAACAACAAAGATTATCGGTTTCTGGCAATAAGACACGCAAGGTTTCTAAGCTGATAGAAGTTTACGAGGCAGATGAATTAGACGAGGACGAAGTCGAGGATCTGCAAAACAACGAGACGAATTGGCACAATCAATTCAAAGAATTGCGTGATATAGTAACCAGCATGGCGGAGACGGTCAGTCAAATAACAACAGCGCAGTTGAATCAAGTACAACAAACGTAAATAAGTAGCGGAGCACCCAAAAACTTCGGCGCAACATGTAGCGAAACGTCATACACAGCAACAGGCAACATTGTTCCAGTATCATATGGCACATTACCAGCAACATATATTACAGATCAAGCAGTATTCACTTAAGGGTTATTTAACAGTAAAGCAGTTTATCGCAAAAATTGAAAAATTGCGTGCGATATATCAGTGGACAGAGGACGAAATATTATTTGCAACAAAGCCAAAACTAAGATTCTCACCCCCCTTCCAGTTCATGGCGACTTTTTGTTGAAGCATTGACTATGGATTTTCCAAGTGAAGTCAACGTAGCGGATGTACACCGTGAAAAGGACAGACGCAAAAGAAAGCAAGGTGAGTCTATGAAAGACTATTATTACTCCATGCTTAATATGGGTCGTAGAGCAGAAATGGACCAAGCATCAATTAATTCGTATATCATTGGGGGGCTCAACGATCCGCATTTGTCGCGTACGTTTTTAGCCATAAAATTTAAGACATGTAACAATCTGTTGAAAGCAATTGAAAGTTTATCAGCAACTTCCGTTGGAGTTAATCCAGCATTCAACATACAGCAACAGTATCAACAGAAAGAAGTCGAAACAAGTACAGGACAGGTGAGAAAGTCCACTAGGTATTTTAATTGCAACGAGACTGGACATTTAGCAGCGAAGTGTCCTCAACCATCACGTAAACCCAGATGCAGCAAATGTAATAAGATTGGGCACGATTCAAAGTCGTGTAACGTAGGTAAGAGTACCGTAGCAAGTTTGGTTGCACCATGCGGAAGACCCCCACCATTTATGAAACAAGCTATGGTTTGGGGCAAGGTAGTGTCAGCATTTGTAGATACCGGTAGCGACTATTCACTGGTGTCAGCGAGCGAGATTCCTAGTGAAGTAGAACGTGAGCACGAAACTCATCAGCTCACAGGTTTCGGAGGTGGAGTCGTCGAGACAAAGGAGAAGGTAAGAGTAAATGCAATGGTTGACGATAGTTTAGTAGAATTGTTGTTGTTGGTATCACCGGATCGATTTATGCCATATGAAATGTTATTAGGTCGTGATATTATGCATAACACGTGTGCTAAAGCTAGAAGCATCATCGTCATTCAAGTTATTATGTGAAAGCGCAAAGCATGATGGGGTCAAGCGTTTGTTGAACAAGTATTACGATTGTTTTTCTGAAGATCTAAGGGGTATAGATCGGTGTAAAATAATCTCTTTAAGGTAAAGGGAGGTAAACCGGAGGGTAAACTACATCTTGGTGAGGTCTTGCCTAATCCGTTCCGTAGCATCCACATCGATCATTTGGGTCCGTTCCCCAAGAGCAAGCGGGGCAATCTTCATGTTCTGGGTGATCGTGTGTATCTTCAGCAAATACATCATTTTGAAACCAACGCGTAATACCAAATCCGAACCAATAGTGAAAGCTTTGGAAGATGCAATGGCAATTTTTGGACAACCGTTGCGTATTGTATCCGACCGGGGCACGGCATTCACATCCAAGATGTTCCAAGACTTCATTGGCAAATATGGTATTAAACATGTGAAAACTGCTGTGAGAACTCCACTTTGCATATAGGCAAATTTGCTGATACTGCATTTCCCACGGACACACAAATCAGCACATATATGAAGGTACATATTTATGTAGATATGTAAGTATGTATGTTTAAAGTAAATATGTATGTAAGAATATGTTTAGAATAATTTAGTATAAATAAGCTGACAATATTTGAATAAAGAGAATTCGTACTTAAATTTCAAAACGCATCTTTTATAAGAGTCCCGCCTGCTAAATATGTGTATGATAGATAAATATTTGTAACATGATCTGCATCGAGTAGGTGAGGTTGACAATTGGGTTGCGGACAGGCATACCTGTCGTGGGTTTATTCTAAACCCCCTATACATATGTATATAATCCGATTCACTATTTCTAAACTATTGTAATTTAAAAAAATTTATTTAGATCGCGGATCGTGTAACATGATACGGGTCCATGTATCTTGGTTGAAGTATAATCAATAGAGTTGTCCTTATACGGGTGCAAAAATATTTTTTATATTTAATCGATTTTTTGGCAGGGAACCATCTCAATTGGTTCTCTATTCTGAGACTCTATTTCAGTATTTTTCTAAAATTTTTTGAAGAATATTTAGAGGCCGCTACCGAGGGTTGAATTTTGTATGGCCCTATTATCCTTTCAACGATTTTTTGTCCCAAAATAACTTGGATAATGTTTAAGGTTATAATCGGACCTTTTGGAAAACCTACATCCAAAATTTAATTTCCGTTTTTTTGCTGTTTTATTCAGGGACGAAAAAGTTATAAGAGAACGGAAATAAAGAGCTCATTTAACCATTAGGAATGATGTATTGAGATATTGGTTGTGAGAACAATCGTAAACACAACTATTTTATTTGGGTTACGATAACCAATATGACTAAAAATTATTTTGGTTACAAACATATTTTGATTGTGGCTATAGGTAACCATTATGGTAACCCCAGCGGGTTAGGGAGTTAGAATATACCTGCGGTAGGTATGCCTGTCGTAAGAGGCGACTAAAATACCAAATAGATACAAAGGGGTTGTGTAGCGCAATTGTCAACCTCACCTATTCGTGGCGAGTCCTGTGCATTACAGCCGAGGTTCTGGCGTCCCCGAACTCTTCATGGATCTATGGGGTGGGAGGACGAGGTGGCCTAGAAGGCCGCATGCGGTCCGGGCGTGGTACCGGAGCGTACCGGATCTGAATCCGGCAAAGGACCATCAACATCGATAACACTACCCAAGGCCTTCGGGGAGTGTCCTTATCGCTACAAAAACAACAACGTGGTAAGCAAAATGTGTATTTTGGTTCTAAATAACGATAATAATAACCAAATGATTTTAGTTGGTTATCAAAAAGAATATATGTACATATATACTTCCAGCTTATACCTAGACTTCAGATCGTTTAGTTTGGAGATAACATATTTTCTACGTTAAAAGTTGAAGACAGCAAAGTTCTTGACAGCCCCGAAAAAACTATTTATTATACTCAGTTGAGCAGAGCTCACAGAGTATATTAACTTTGATTGGCTTACGGTTGGTTGTACAGGTGTAAAAGAATCGAGATAGATATAGACTTCCATATATGTATAAAAATCATCAGTATCGAAAAAAAAATTGATTGAGCCATGTCCGTTCGTTCGTCTGTCCGTCGGTCCATTAACACGATAACTTGAGTAAATTTTGAGGTATCTTGAGGAAATTTGGTATGTAGGTTCCTGGGCACTCATCTCAGGAATTTTTTTTAAGTCAAAATTTAACAAAAAATTTAATATCTTTACGGTATATAAGTAAATTATGTCAACATTCGACTCCAGTCATGATATGGTGTAATAAAATACAAAAATAAAAGAAAATTTCGAAATGGGCGTGGTTCCGCCCTTTTTCATTTAATTTGTGTAGGATACTTTTAATGCCATAAGTCGAACTAAAATTTACCAACCCTTGTGAAATTTGGTAGGGGCTTAGATTCTAGGACGATAACTGTTTTCTGTGGAAAAAAGGGCGAAATTGGTTGAAGCCACGCCCAGTTTTTATACACAGTCGACCGTCTGTCCTTCCGCTCGGCCGTTAACACGATAACTTGAGCAAATCGATATATATATATATCTTTACTAAACTCATTTCACGTACTCATCTGAACTCACTTTGTCCCACTTTTTCGATATCGAAAGTTGAAAAAAAATGCCATAATTCTATACCAAATACGAAAAAAGGGATGAAACCTGGTAATTGGATTGGTTTATTGACGCAAAATATAACTTTAGAAAAAACTTTGCAAAATGGGTGTGACACCTACCACATTAAGTAAAGAAAAAGAAAAAGTTCTGCAGGGCGAAATCAAAAGCCCTTGGAATCTTGGCAGGAATACTGTTCGTAGTATTTATTTATTTATTTAAGTTCAGCCTACAGAATTTAATTCTTACAGACTAGATATAGTACGCAGTTAATCAATTAAAAATAGTGTACAATTTTAATTTAAATATACTTATACTATCATTAAACTCAATAACGCTAGCATAGGTATTGCAAAATCTAACGCTCCTAGCAATCGGCTCGTTCATGGTGTAATTAGTAGAGTGGAATGTGTTATTTCTTAAGTTACGAGGTGGGTCATATAAATTGGCCAAATTAGATAAGTCCTCACAGTGTATGTTATTATTAATGACATTAAATAAAAAGTATTGAGAAGTATATTCTTCTATCATATAGGGACTGCAAGCCCATTAGTTTCCGTCTACCAATATAAGAAGGAAGATTATCTTGTCACGGTAACTTTCTTAGAGCAAATTTCGTTAAAACTGTCTGAACTCTTTCGATTTTATTTGAGTGAGTTTCATATTATGGGCACCATATTAGAGAACAATACTCTAGTCTGCTTCGAACAAGAGATATGTAAAGAGCTTTTAATGTGCAAGGATCTCTGAAATCCATTGAATTTCTTCTTATGAACCCTATCATAGAAAAAGCTTTTGATACTATTAAGTCAATGTGTTGAGAAAATGTTAGCTTTGAGTCGAAAATAACACCCAAATCTTTCATTTCGGTATTTCTAGTTAGAGCACAATTGTCTATATTGTAACTAAATATTATGTTGTTAGACTTCCTAGAGAAGGTGACAACACAGCATTTATTGATGTTCAGTTTGAGACAATTCAAAGTGCACCACTGATTCAGTGAATTGAGATCAACTTGTAACTTATGACTATCACTTGCATCACGAACGGTACAAAAAGTTTGACGTCATCCGCCAACATTAGGCATTTAGCGAATTTAAAGCAATTCGGTAGGTCGTTAATAAATAAAAGAAATAGCAGTGGTCCGCAGTGAGTACCCTGAGGTATACCTGACCACGCGTCGATAAAAAGTCTTGAGGTTGTATTCCTTAACTTAATAAATAGTTTCCTGTTTGACAGAAAACTAGCGAATAAATTAATGAGAATGCCACTAACTCCGTAAATTCGGAACTTTTGCAAAAGTATGGTATGACATACCTTATCGAAGGCTTTTGAAAAGTCTGTGTAAATCACATCAAGTTGTGCCTGCTTTCCGAACGCACCCACTATACAATTCGTTAATAGGGTCAAGTTCGAACAGGTTGATCTTCCAGGAAAGAAGCCGTGTTAATCTTTAGAGATCAAATCCCGAACATGGTCAAATAACTTTGATTGGATTATGTAATCGAACAATTTGGCCAGTGTCCCCTGTATAACGATAGACCTATAATTACAAACATCATTACAATCCCCAGAATTAAAGACCGGAACAATGTGACATAACTTCCAGTGTTCGAGAAAAGTACCCTTATTGATACAATCCTGGAAAAGCTGGGATATGGGATTAGCTAAAGTTAGCAGCAAACGCTTGAAAAATACAGGCCCAAATCCCTCGGAGTCATGTTTGGAACTGGACTTTAGCGATGAAATGGTGGATAGTACATCCTCTTCGGCGATTGAAAAGGAGGTTATAAAAGGTAAAGGTGTGGAATGAAATGTAGGCGATATAGGAATGCTATGATTCTCATAAACTTTCTGAAAAAATTTTGCAAACAAGTGCAGGGACTCGACAGTATTGTCAGAGATAGCGCCATCATATTCCAAGTTCGTTGGTAATCCATTTGTTTTCCTTCTGGAATCTTTTTTATTTTCCAAAATCCACTCGGATTGGACTTTAAATTCGTTTCAACCGTATACATATAGTGCCTAAATAAGAAGTTATGAAGATTATCATACTCCTTTCTTAAATGAATGAAGTTAAGACGATTGACTTCAGAATTATTTTCTAGAACCTCTTAAAAGCCCTATTCCTTTTATTTCTCAAGTTAGAGAGTCTTAGATTGAACCAAGGTGGCTTGTTTTTAGCTGCGCATATTTTTAGGGGAAAACAAATTAGAGATGGCTTCCGAAAAAATGGAACACAATATCTCGTAAGAAGTATTGGGACAGCCGGAATTTTTCAGAAACTCCCAATCGGATATATATAAATAAATTAGCGGTATCCGACAGATGATGTTCTGGGTCACCCTGGTCCACATTTTGGTCAATATCTCGAAAAACGCCTTCACATATACAACTACCACCACTCCCTTTTAAAATACTCATTAACACCTTTCGTTTGATTACACATATAGTACAAACAAATTCTAGAGTCACCCCTGGTCCAAAGGCGTCCACCTATAGAACTAAGGCCCACGCCCTTTTAAAATACTCATTAACACCTTTCATTTGATACCCATATCGTACAAACAAATTCTAGAGTCGCCCCTGGTCCACCTTAATGCCGATATCTCGAAAAGGCGTCTACCTATAGAACTAAGGCTCACTCCCTTTTAAAATACTCATAACACCTTTCATTTGATACCCATATCGTACAAACGCATTCTAGAGTCAACCCTGGTCCACCTTTATGGCGATATCTCGAAAAGGCGTCCACCTATAGAACTAAGGCCCACCCCCTTTTAAAATACTCATTAACATCTTTCATTTGATACCCATATCGTACAAACAAATTCTAGAGTCACCCCTGGCCCACCTTTATGGCGATATCTCGAAAAGGTGTCCACATATAGAACTAAGCCCACGCCCTTTTAAAATACTCATTAACACCTTTCATTTGATACCCATATCGTACAAAACAAATTCTAGAGTCAGCCCTGGTCCACCTTTATGGCGATATCCCTAAATGGCGTCCACCCTTAGAACTATCGCCTACTACCTCTTAAAATACTCGTTAATACCTTCCATTTGATACACATGTCATACAAACACATTCCCAGGGTTACCCTAGGTTCATTTTCCTACTTGGTGATTTTCCCTTATTTTGTCTCCATAACTCTCAGCTGAGTATGTACTGTTCGGTTACACCCGATTTAGCCTTCCTTACTTGTTTTTAAACAAAATTTTTTGTTTGAATCAACGTATTTAAATTTCTTTTTTGATACAAACAAAGTGAATTTAACAAAGTGTGATTGGCAGTTGAATACGATTCACTTTTAAGGGACTAATATGTCAAAAATTAAACCTATGTATGTGGTGCATGTAGCATATATCCTTTGTTTTTTTTCTGCACTT
>JARSSU010047246.1:0-30923 GCA_029619165.1 Eurosta solidaginis
AAATTTATGTTTTTAATTCTTTACCTCTAGGGCCGACTCGATGTACAGCACTTTTATTACGGAGGCCAAACGCTTGATTTCCGCGTGTATATTATTACGCCCTATGAACTTTAACTTTAACTTTAACTTTAAATTTAACTTTAACTTTAACTTTCACTTTAACTTTAACTTTACTTTTAACTTTAACTTTCACTTTAACTTTAACTTTAACTTTAAATTTAACTTTACTTTTAACTTTAACTTTAACTTTAAATTTAACTTTAACTTTGACTTTAACCTTAACTTTAACTTTATGATAGAGATCCAATTTTATGTATTTGGCCTGTTGCTAACACCGAACTTTTTCGAACCTTTTCGAACCTTTTTTGACAAATATCCGTTACGGTTTTTTTTTATTTAGTCGCCAAGCCCCGATAAAATCTATGCAATAGCTTAAAAATTTTATAATACTAATGGAAAACAAAAGCTTACTTTTTCTTTTGGAGAACGAAATAGCCTAATGCACAATATTGATAGAAGCAAGACGACTTGTTGAAATATACATATATTTATGCCCCCTTTTTTATAAAAATTTAACGACAGCCTTGAGATTTTGTCTCCTTCTCTCGTTTTATAACTGTACTGTAATGTTTGGCAGGCTGCACAGTTCAGTAGTAGTGATATAGAAGTATTACATACATATATGGTATCAAATTGAAAATTATGTAGCCTGCTGAAGAAGTTGTGCATAAATCAGAAATTAATATTTTGTATTACAATTTTACTTTACTTTATTTCCATACGGCAACCCTACGCATTACAAATATTGTTGCAAGTATCGGTTCGACAGCATGTTAGTGGCCCCCACAACTTTGGAGGAGCCCTACTGGGGCCAGGTGAAGTATCAATGTAGTTGTGCGCTGTTGACTTCTCTCCTCACTGCTACCGTTAGCATTTTGTGTTGGCTTTTATATGCTTTTGTGTTTTACTATCTCGTATCTGTGTGTGTTGTATTAACTTGGTTGTTGCTTCCGCAGGCATTTGACGCTGCATTCAGTTTGTTTTTGACCGGTCTTAGTGGTGTTCGGTGTTGTCGGTTGAAATTCGTCGTCTAAACGCCATTGTAAAGAAATTTGATTATTGCAGTGTTTTAAGCGCCGTACATGGAGAGTGCGTGGAAAACAAATCGAGTTTTATTTTTTTTAAGCTGCAGATAAATTAAGAATAATTTATGAAATAAAAAAAAAGATACCAATGAAGCACAATGCAGCTTCAGTGATTTCTTATTAATTTATTGAATTCGTACATATGTATGTACTTATGTATGTGTGTGGATATATAAGTGAGTGTTTGGGTTGTCGCTGCTGATTGTTAGTGTGTTTATGTGTGACGTCGCAAATACCTCTGCAGTTTGACAAGCGTGACCACGCGACGATTGTGTTTATTGCGGCCATTTAGAAACTGTTGCTATTTATAGAGGTGGGTCAAAAAAAAATGTATAAAAATAAAAAATCAGTGCGATAAAGTGGTACTTACCTTTGCTGTTGTAAATGCATGCATATGTAGATATGTATTAACATATGTAGTATACAGCAATTTTTCTTGAAATTAAAAAAAAACACCCACAGAAATAAAAACCCGTTAAAAATAATCTTAAAAGAACTTTTTTCAATCCAGAGTTAAAAAGTTTAATTAAGCAAAATATATTTCTATATATTTTACGGAACATTTTTGTTTGAAAACTGAATGTATTAAACGTTTTTGAAAATTTTTAAATTTCTTAATTTTTGAAATGATTGCTTAGTTATTTAAATGATGGATGATGATCAGCCTAAATTGACGCTTAGCCGCCTAAGCTTTTTAGCCGTTTCGTAACAAATCAAGTTAAATGATTGCTCAAGCAAAGAAATATTAAAACTGTTCAAAAAGACACTCCATATAAATTGATATTAGAGAAGAATTACAAAGTTTACAATCGGCGATGGCTACTAGGACATGTTTCTGAATTTAACTTCTTCATCAGTTAGTTTTCTCGGGAGCTGAGTATTGAACTCGAAATAATTCCAACATTCATACTTTATACTAGTGTAAAGGCACTCAGCCATATGAATGCCGCGCTGTTCGCTTTGCAATTTGTCTCTAACTGTTGCCTTTTTGTTGCTATTCCTTTATTCACCATTTAGGTATATACTAGCCATCATCCGGTGGCAAAGATCTTGAGCCAGATAAATAATTTTGCATGTAAATGCAACAACAACGATTTGAGCCAGATAAATCCAGATAGAAGTCTGGTTCAATTTGTGACTCAGATAATTTGTTAATTACTTGTCTTTAGTTTGGCAAAGCTGCCTTTAACAAATCTACTTTTTCAAAAATGGATGTCGCTGTTTAGCCTTTCGCGTATGAGTTAAATGAAAAACAGCGGCGACATCTGTCCATCACATTTCACGTTTGCGAAAATATCACGACCTCTGCTTCTCATATCTCTCAATGAGCCAGAGCATTCCCGTAAGAATTGAGCGTGATCCGGAGCTGTAAAACTCACTGGATGACGGCAACTAATTCTGTATGCTTTGTATCATAATTGTGTAGCACAATTATAGGCGCGCTCTAAGAGCTTAGTAAATTTGGGCAATTTGATCATGTATCGCTAATTAAATATAGATAATACATTTTTTTTTAACTTAATGCCTGTATATATATTTTTTTATTTTGTAAATCGAAATAGATTTTGAAAAAAGCAGTAGAAGTGTTGACTTTAAAGTTTATGCAATTCAAAAACTAGCATAAAAATTGTTTACTGAAAAAATAATGAAAAATTATTGAAAAAGTAAATAATTAACGGCATAATTTATAATACGTACTTAAAACAAGATTGAACAAGTAAGGAAGGCTAAGTTCGGGTGTAACCGCACATCACATACTCAGCTGAGAGGTTTGGAGACAAAATAAGGGAAATCACAATGTAGGAAAATGAACCTAGGGTAACCCTGGAATGTGTTTGTATGACATGGGTATCAAATGGAAGGTATTAAAGAGTATTTTAAAAGGGAGTGGGCCATAGTTCTATAGGTGGACGCCATTTCGGGATATGGCAATAAAGGTAGACCAGGAGTGACTATAATGTGTTTGTACGATATGGGTATCAAATTAAAGGTATTAATGTGGGTTCTAAAAAGCAGTTGCCCTTAGTTGTATATGAGAAGGCGTTTTCGAGATATCGATCAAAATGTGGACCAGGGTGACCCAGACCATCATCTGTCGGGTACCGCTAATTTATTTATATATGTAATACCACGAACAGTATTCCTGCCAAGATTCCAAGGGCTTTTGATTTCGCTCTGCAGAACTTTTCATTTTGTTCTACTTAATATGGTGGGTGTCACACCCATTTTACAGAGTTTTTTCTAAAGTTATATTTTGAATTATGACATTTTTTTCATTTTTAGTAATTTTCGATATCGAAAAAGTGGGATTGGTCATAGTCGGATTTCGGCTATTTTTTATACCAAAGTAAAGTGAGTTCAGATAAGTACGTGAAATAAGTTTAGTAAAGATATATCGATTTTTGCTCAAGTTATCGTGCTAACGACCGATCGGAAGGACAGACGGTCGACTGTGTATAAAACTGGGCGTGGCTTCAGCCGATTTCGCCCGTTTTGACAGAAAACAGTTATCGTCATAGAATCCATGCCCCTACCAAATTTCACAAGGATTTGTAAATATTTGTTCGACTTATGGCAATAAAAGTATTCTAGACAAATTAAATGCAAAGGAGCGGAGCCACGCCCATTTAGAAATTTTCTTTTATTTTTTATTCGGTTGCACCATATCATTACTGGAGTTGGATGTTGACATAATTTACTTATATACTGTAAAGATATTCAATTTTTGTTAAAATTTGACTTTAAAAAACTTGTTTTAAAAGTGGGCGTGTTCGTCATCCGATTTTGCTAATTTGGCACACATATAGTAAAAGGAGTAACGTTCCTGCCAAATTTCCTCATGATATCTTCAACGGCTGCCAAATTTCAGCTTGCAAAACTTTTAAATTACATTCTTTAAAAGTGGGCGGTGCCACGCCCATTGTCAAAAATTTAACTAATTTTCTATTCTGCGTCATAAGGTCAACCCACCTACCAAGTATCATCGCTTTATCCGTCCTTGGTAATGAATTATCGCACGTTTTCGGTTTTTCGAAATTTTCGATATCGAAAAAGTGGGCGCGGTTATAGTCCGATATCGTTCATTTTAAATAGCAGTCTAAGATGAGTGCTCAGGAACCTACATACCAAATTTACTCAAGTTATCGTGTTAACGGACGGACGACGGACGGTCATGGCTAAATTAATTTCTTTTTTCGCCCAGATCATTTTCATATATAGAAGTCTATATTTATCTCGAATAGTTATGCCATTACGGATTACCGCAATGCGAACAAAATTAATATACTCTGTGAGCTCTGCTCAGCTGAGTATAAAAATTTATTTAATTAAAAAACAATAATACTAATAAAACGTTAAAAGAAATTTTAAAACTCCGAATTTTTTAGTAGTAGATATATAGTAAAAGTAAGCAAGACGTCCAAAATCAAAAGTCATAAAAAAATTAAATTAATAAAAAGTAAAAAAAAATTAACACTCAACATTTTTATAATTTTAAAATGTACAGGAACTCGAATAGCAAAAGTGAGCAGGATAAAAAAAATAATATAAAGTTGAAAAAATAAAATAAATTAATTGTAAATAAATATTAATAAAAAAGTTAAAAATTTAAAACACTCAGACGATTTTTGAATCTTAAAATTGAGAGCAGAGCTGGGAAAAATTCATTCGAATAACGAATAAAAGATAAATTATAATATTTTCGAGAGTTTTTTTTTAATTTAAAGGAATTTGTTTTGGCTGACATATAAATTATTTTGTTCGTTATTTGAATTATAAATAAACAAGTAAAGAAACACTTGTCAGTTAACATAAAAAATATTTTTTTTTGCTTCATATTTAAATGAGCAAATGAGTTTTTTGAAAAAACTTTTCAATCGGAAAATTATCTATCGAAAATATATTTAATTATAATTTATTCATGGCCTAATTATTTTGGAATAATTTTCTTAATATTCATTCTCATTCGAATGATTATCTAAATAAAAATATATTCCAACTCTGATTGAAAGGAACAAAAGATAAAAAATCAAAAGTTATAAAAAAATAAATACAGCTTTGTGTTTACTAATTAGAATGAAAACAAAAATAAAACTTAAATGGAAAAAACTTTAAATATAAGCTCAAACTCTACACACTTATAGCACTTTTGTTTTTGTTTTGTCCTAAAGAATAGGCAAATTCACACTTTGAATATAAAAAAAATAATAATAATAAAAGCACTCTCATATGTCCCCACATATAAATTCGATTCATATGAAAGTGCCTGACTTTCACATGAAAGTACAAAGAAAACGCTCTTCCATATGAAGCCAAGGCACTTCGGTATGATATTAATATTTACATTCACAAATTGACACAAAAAATTTTTCAAAAATATTGTAGCATTGAGAGAATTTTTAATTCAAAATTTATTCATTAAGGGGACCATCACAATTCTTTAAACCATGATACAAAAAATGTAGGTAGTTACATTTAGTGTGACGTTAGGCACATGACTTTTGCGGGGACAATGGCAATTTCACCAAAAACAAGCTACTAGATTGAAAAATTTTACGAATTTTTCTAATCTTGATGGATTTCATATTAAGAATACGACTAAATTACTTTCATAGTTATTTTAAATAAAAAAGGAAAAAAAATGAGCCCCATGCCTTCGAAATATTTTAATACGAAATATCAGTCTAGGGGTTTCAATAGGTTTTTCGAGCTCCCGAAAAATGTTTTGGTGGAAGAAACATGGATCGAAGTATGCAAAGCAAGGGAATATAGCCTTCTTAAGTGTCCGTACGTTTGCTCAGAACATTTTGACAAAACATACACGTTTGTCAATTGCTTGCTCAAAGGAGGTCCTTATAAACCGACACCGCAATTTCTTGATAAATTGGCTACAGGTCCACATTTTTCATTTTTTGATTTATTGTATAATTCAAGCATTGCGCTTTAGGAGGGAATTGTTAAACCATTTTTATGGAGAACATTACCCTGTAGCTCTGCTGGTTAGCCACTAGTTAGACAGTGTTTTTGCTCTTTGCACCAGGGGTCACCTTTGGGGCAGCCCCGCATATACACATTGTGTGCCCTTTTAGCATTGACATAGATGTGCAGACTTTGGAGATACACTTTTTTCAACATACCTCGAGAAATATCCGCTGTAGAGGCATGATAATAGGGCCATGCTAGAACAACATAATTTTTCGTGTATTTTTTTCCGTCTAGGGGTCAAGCTGCCATAATTATATGAGTCATTAACAAATGTATGAGTCACTATCCACTATTTTTCAATAAAATTGCATGTTTTACTGTATTCTCAATCGATATATATGCACATAAATCCTGCTAAAGCACATTATTATTCTCTCAGATGACCATTACGTTTTCCTCCTAAAGGAAATTTCCATCCCCAAAAACCACAATTTCGCGTTAAATAGTAACGGTATGGCAACGCTTGTGGCAAAACAACAAACATTATGAAACTTTAAAAATCCCCAAATACGTCAAAAAAGTTTGAGTGGAACTACCTTCTTTTTTGTATCATGCTTTAAACATTTAAAATATATATTTTTTTAAGTTTCAGATTTAAAACATTTTTTTTCAATTTAAAAAAGTTTCAGCATACGTATAATTTTGTACATGCACTTCGACATGTAAATTTTTGAACAGCCCTGAGCATGATTCCCAACTTGCTCGTTCTTAAATGGATTTGGAAAATTTTATAAAATCTTTGTTTACATAAAAAGTCGAAATTTTTTGTTTTTCAAAATGGAAATAATTTTTCAAGTTTGAGAAAAAAATTACTATACAAAAGTTTAATAAAAAATGGAAACATTAAAAAAATTACCAAAACAAAAAACTCAAAAAAATTGTGCCAATTTTATTTCTATGTGATGTGAGTTATGAAAAATTTCAAAAAGGATATAAAGGTACACATATCAAAAAATAAATCCTTTATATAAATAAAAGATCGCAAAAACAAAATTTTATTCATAATAAAAAAAAACGCAATTATAGTAAAAGAAAATAGCTACTGAGAAAGAAAAAATTTAAAGAGAGCTGAAAAAAAAATTGTTTAACATACATAAGTGAAGTTGAGTGATGGTAAATTTTTACAAAGTGCATAAAAAATTACCTAATTGCGGAAAATTTGATTTCAATTAATCTGTCAAAAAAATTAGCAAATTTATCATACAACAAAACCCAATCAATACATCGGCTATAAAAGTAAGTAAAACTTTTGCCTATACATATATATATATTTATGTATATAAAATTAAGTTTTGGCTAAAAACCAGTCTCGACAAAGTTCGAAATCATATTCGCAGGTATGAGTAAAAGGAGATATGTGCAGAGGGTGTGTGCGAAAGCATAAGTAAGGAATATGTGAGTTCGCTTAAATGTGATGCCCCAACTTGGCCGGGCATTCGTTTAAAGACCAGAATTTTGCAATCACAAAAATCACTAAACCTGTTTTCAAGCATAGCCAATACAAAGTCAAACATACACACATACATACATATGTACAATATTCGTAAGACAAAGCCTCCAGCAAGATTTAGAACAAAATCAACTATAAAACTTGAGAATGAGCTAGTTGTTGTTATTTATCGATTGATGTAATTTCTAAAAAAATTATTTATTTGCATTATTAAATATTCATTCGAACTATGAATCAATTCTGAGTAAATATTTTGTGATTTTTTATAATTTCTACAGTAAAGCCACTATAGAATGAAAACTGTAGAATGCTAAAGAGAACAAGTAACGAAGGCTAAGTTCGGGTGTAACCGAACATTACATACTCAGCTGAGAGCTTTGAGACAAAATAAGGGAAAATCACCATTTAGCAAAATGAACCTAGGGTAACCCTGGAATGTGTTTGTATGACATGTGTATCAAATGAAAGGTGTTAATGATTATTTAAAACGCAGTGGGCCTTAGTTCTATAGGTGGACGCCTTTTCGAGATATCGCAATAAGGGTGGACCAGGGGTGACTCTATTGTACGATATAAAAATAAACGATATGGGTATCAAATTAAAAGTATTAATGAGGGTTTTAAAAGGGAGTGCCCTTAGTTGTATATGTGAGGGCGTTTCGAAATATCGACATAAATGTGGACCAGGGTGACCCAGAACATCTTCTGTCGGGTACCGCTAATTTATTTATATATGTCATACCACGAACAGTGTTCCTGCCAAGGTTCCTAGGGCTTTTGATTTCGCCCAGCAGAACTTTTCATTTTCTTCTACTTAATATGGTAGATGTCACACCCATTTTACAAAGTTTTTTCTAAAGTTATATTTTGCGTCAATAAACCAATCCAATCACCATGTTTCATCTCTTTTTTCATATTTGGTACAGAATTATGGCATTTTTTCATTTTTCCTAATTTTCGATATCGGAAAAGTGGGTGTGGTCACAGTCGGATTTCGGCCATATTTTACACCAATACAAAGTGAGTCCAAATAAGTACGTGAACTAAGTTTAGTAAAGATATATCGATTTTGCTCAAGTTATCGTGTTAATGGCCGAGCGGAAGGACAGACGGTCGACTGTGTATAAACACTGGGCGTGGCTTCAACCGATTTCGCCCATTTTCACAGCAAAGAGTTATCGTCATAGAATCTATGCACCTACCAAATTTCACAAGGATTGGTAAATTTTTGTTCGACTTATGGCCATAAAAGTATTCTAGACTAATTAAATGAAAAAGGGGGGAGCCAGGCCCATTTTGAAATTTTCTTTTATTTTTGCATTTTGTTGCACCATATCATTACTGGAGTTGAATGTTAGCATAATTTACTTATATACTGTAAAGATTTTAATTTGTTTGTTAAAATTTGGCTTAAAAAAAATTTTGTTTTAAAAGTGGGCGTGTTCGTCATCCGATTTTGCTAATTTTTATTTAGAACACATATAGTAATAGTAGTAACGTTCCTGCCAAATTTCATCATATCTTCAACGGCTGCGAAATTGCAGCTTGCAAAACTTTTAAATTACCTTATTTTAAAAGTGGGCGGTGCCATGCCCATTTGTCCGTCTTTGGTAATGAAGTATCGCACTTTTTCGGTCTTTCGAAATTTTCGATATCGAAAAAGTGGGCGTGGTTGTAGTCCGATTTCGTTGGTTTGAAAAGCGATCTGAGATGAGCGCCCAGGAACCTACATACCAAATTTCATCAAGATACCTCAAAATTTACTCAAGTTATCGTGTTTTCAGACGGACGGACAGACTGACGGGCGGACGGACGGACATGGCTAAATGAATTTCTTTTTTCACCCAGATCATTTGATATATAGAAGTCTATATCTATTAGTTTATGCCGTTACGGATTACCGTTATGCGAACAAATTTAATATACTCTGTGAGCTGTGCTCAGCTGAGTATAAAAAGAGCCTGACTACTGTCTCGGCTATGATATTCAAATCTGGTGCAGTGACCATATTGCCAGGGAAGGCAGAAATTGTGTCTTCGGTTTCACTATGAGACACTTTTGGTTCACGAATATGATATCTTCCAATTGGAAGATGCTAGAGTCAAGTCGTCTTCTGATTGGTAACAACCGACAAAAAAATAAATTAATGTAAGGCGCGATAACCTCCGAAGAGCTTTTAGGCCGAGCTTCTCTTCCAATTTGCGTCGTTCTCCTTTTAACTTTTCGTACAAATTGGTGGGTATGGGAAACTTTTCATTGCTGAAATACACTCGGAGTGCTTGCCAAATCATTGCCGATGGGCGATCCTGCTTAGAAAAACTTTCTTCTAATTGAAAATAACTTATTTCAAAAATTTTGATCCGAGGATCTTCAGTGTGGTAAGCACGCTACCACCGCACCACAGCGGCCACCGATACTGACAAGTGATTAAAACAAACAACGTCAACAACAAACGAAACCGTAGTTATCGTCAAGTTATCGGTTTCATGTCGGCTTGTTATGGATATGTCACAGATATGTCATCGATTATATATTGAGGTTTTATCGGCAGATGCTTCATGACAAACGGATAAGGTGTCAATAAAAGATCGATAGCTTTTCTGTAGCAAATCGATTAATTTTTAATACAAATCAATAACTTTTCCATAAATATTCATTATTTGTTCCATAACAAGTCGACAACTTTTCGAAGACAAACCGAAAACAAAGAACAACACTCTATAAAGGAACCGACACTTTTCGATAAAAAATCGATAAACTTTCTATAACATATCGATACCCTTTCGACAAGTAACCGATATCTTTTCGCTAACAAATCGATAGCCTTCGATAACATATAAAAACTTTTCGATAAATAAGCGTTAATTTTGCGATAAAGATAGGTAATCTTTGACAGCTCGTCGAAATGAAATTGGTAAGACGCCGCTAACAAATCGCTAACTTTTTGATAACATACCGATAAGTCTCCGATGAATGATCGATATATTTTCGATAGTTAACTTATAACTCTTCGGTAACAAATCGATAACACGTCGATAACAAATTGGTAACACGATAATGATTTGAGAGTAAAGCGAAGCATTTTTTTAACATATCAAACATTTTTCAATAAATAATCGACAACTTTTCGATAACAAATCGGTTACTGATAATAAAGCGGTAACTCGCTGATAAAAATCCAATCTTTCCTTCCTTTTCTTTTCTTGGCAGAATATCCATACCACTTAATGTGCCTTACTGACATTCTATTGTTCCCACATAGCATATCATTCTAGAAATAACGCTTACGCTTACACTTACATTCTGGATTCCTCCACACCGCCACATTGCTGCGTTTTAATTCGCTGGACTATGATGTCTGATGTCCTAGGCGCCGGAAATTGTCCCTGCTGCATTAGCTTTTCTGTAGTTCTCAACTAAGTACAAATTTCAACTTTAGAACTAGTTAGTCCTTTTATTGGTACTTTTTCGATAGTGTTCAAATTTACAGGTTCCAAACCAGACCGAAATTCTACATTCCTTCCATTACTATTATATTTTATACTTTTTTTTGATAGTTCCGAAACACTCCATAAATATCTGCAATGCAAATAGAGAAAGTTCTGATCCAGGCGAAAATTCGAGAACAAAAACTATATCGAGTTTTGATTCAATGTTTCGGATTCCCCGAAATTGCAAGTAAAAGACTCTTGTCATTGTATAAATGTACTATGTTGGATCTATGGCGAAATATATGCTACAGAGTTGACGTAAGGGAAAGGCTTCAAAGTGTGGGGAAAGAAGGCATACTCAAAGTCAAAGCTCCTTGTAACTAAATCAGTTTTTTTTTGTAGATAGTATATTTATGAAATATACTTTAGATATAAAATATAAAAACCCAAACTGTCGGTTTTTGAGCTACAGAAAATCTAGCTACTATCGAACTAGTTCTAATTTGGTACTTCTGGTCCAGTTCAGAACCAGAAGTTTGTATCACTAGTTATTGACTTTCCTACAGGGTACTTGTTTGCTGACTCTTCATTATTTTTGATTCTTTTGCTGTTTCGATCGTTTCGCTTCATTTACTTAAACTAGTGTTCCAATTAATTCTGTGTCTATTTTTCGAAAACAAAAAAGGACATTTGTACTACTTTATCAGAACTAAGTGGCATTTCTTTTGGTTCAATATATATTTTTGTTTTTGTTTGACTTTTATACAATATGCAGTTTATCCGTTGCAACTGTTGGCTTAAGTAAGTAACAGAAATAGGGTAGTTGCTGTTGTAACCGGACATCATTCAGCATGTATCATATACTATGTGACATCAAAATATGCCTGGTGGTGTATTGTGGTGTATTACAAAACTCGTGGTAAGAAATTTACCAAATACCTGCAAAATCGCGAGTTATGGATAAAGCTAAGCTTATTAGAGTTATGTCGCCTAAGCCTGTAACTTAGGCGGGTGTAAATTGATTTCAAATTTCTTAACTTCATTTCGGAGAAAAAATTCAGGCCTTCCCAATGGTATATATCTTCGATGCCTTTGCAAACCCATCTATCGAAATATTGCAAAACCACTCAAAAAATTATAACTTTCATAATTGAATATCAATTTTGTAAAAGCCCTTTCACTTATGTAAAACGCATAATGGGGGAAAACAGGAGCATATTTTTGAGTATATACAAACTTAATGTTCTAAAATGAAATTTAGAAATAAAGATTAATTTTTAACCAAAAAATTCCTAAAGGAAAATCTGCATAAAATAGTAGGTTTTGCAAAGACGTCGACGATCTGGTAGTTTAGAAAATTGTTTATATCTAACCGTATTTTTAAGCAAAAACATGAGCTATTCACATTTTACGGATTAAGATTTTCACATGACTTGAAAATCAAACATTTTCTAAATTTTGATCCTTTATTCCCACATTTTATCTAATTTTCACCTTTCCATTTAATGACACACCTTTTATATATCTGCCACATATTGCGAAGGTACCATTTCGAAAACTGCCACGTCATCATCGGCAGGCAATTTCGTAATATTTTTTCTAACATATTTCACTGAAGACCCACGGTCAACTCTCTGAGTCACCTAACCATTGGGCTACTGTGTTGTATTTGCTTTCTTTGCTGATTTCAACGTAACGTAAAGACAGAATGTCTCAAATTGTGCGAGAGTGTGGTAACGGGAAAACTGATATTATATTTTTGTTCAAGTGTTTTTTCTAAGCAATGCAATATCACTAATTAACTGTAAGCTAGGAGAGCTTCAAGATGAGATATAGTGTCCGGTTACTAGCGCATCTACCCTACGTTAGTATATATGGTTGTATTTTCATAACTTTATTTGCCCTAAGAAGTATACATACATATATGTAAGCAATTATCTTAACAACCGATGTGGATCGTGTGGAGGTAGCGTGCTGGGCTAACATGCCAAAGGTCACAGGTTCATATTCTGAATCAAATAATATCAAACAAGAAACGGTTTCTGAAAACGTGACAAGGTCACATTGCAGCAGTGGTTTGATAAGCTCCCCAGTTTTTAAAAAATCAGCAATCTGTGCACAGGACCAGCCTAAAACATAAAAAGTTACTGTAATATTATATTGCCTTCTTTCAGTGAGTTTTACAGCTCTGGCTCACGCTCAATTCTCACGGGAATGCTCTGGATCATTGAGAGACTTGAGAAGCAGATGTCGTGAAATTTTCGCATACGTGAAATGTGATAGGCAGATGTCGCCGCTGTTTTTCATTTAACTCATACGGCGAAAGGCTAAGCAGCGACATCTATTTTTGAAAATATTAAAGGCCGCGTTGCCAACCTAAAAAGAAGTAATTAACAAATAATCTGGCTCACAAATTGAACCAGACTTCTATCTGGATTTATCTGGCTCAAATCGTTGTTGTTGCATTTACATGCAAAATTATTTATCTGGCTCAGGATTTTTCCACCGGATGATAGCTTATATGTATGTATTTTGGGGTGGGTACATTTTTTTGCAACATCGGTTGTAACAGAGTAAAAATAGTCAACTAGGTAGAGCATAACTCTAAAATTATACAAGCTCCGAATTGATTTCATATTCTTTTGATTTGCTTCATATTCTTTTGATCGCTTCATTTCATGACCCACCCTCATGTACATACACATGCCTACATATATACACACATATATGTCTTACCAAGGAAGTTGCATGTACTTTGTTTTTGTAAATTCGATGGACAAATGTCAAAATCGTACTGCGCCGGAAGTTGATGTAGCAAATCAAATAAAAAAAGTTTATAATCAGCTGTACCATGCTGCCGCCTTGTATCGTTCCGCCATGCCCCTCTCCGTCCCTGTAACCCCGTCTCTCTCTCTGCTCGTAACAAATTTAAAGCAAATCGCTTTATAAACAATATTTTTATACTCAGTTGAGCAGAGCTCACAGAGTATATTAAGTTTGATTGGATAACGGTTGGTTGTACATATATAAAGGAATCGAGATAGATATAGACTTCCATATATCAAAATAATCAGGATCGAAAAAAAATTTGATTGAGCCCTGTCCGTCCGTCCGTCCGTCCGTCCGTTAACACGATAACTTGAGTAAATTTTGAGGTATCTTGATGAAATTTGGTATGTAGATTCCTGAGCACTCATCTCAGATCGCTATTTAAAATGAACGATATCGGACTATAACCACGCCCACTTTTTCGATATCGAAAATTTCGAAAAACCGAAAAAGTGCGATAATTCATTACAAAAGACAGATAAAGCGACGAAACTTGGTAGATGAGTTGAACTTATGACGCAGAATAGAAAATTAGTAAAATTTTGGACAATGGGCGTGGCACCGCCCACTTTTAAAAGAAGGTAATTTAGAAAGTTTTGCAAGCTGTAATTTGGCAGTCGTTGAAGATATCATGATGAAATTTGGCAGGAACGTTACTGCTATTACTATATGTGCGCTCAATAAAAATTAGCAAAATCGGAGAAGGACCACGCCCTACTTTAAAAAAAAATTTTTTTTAAGTAAAATTTTAACAAAAAATTTAATATCTTTACAGTATATAAGTAAATTATGTCAACATTCAACTCCAGTAATGATATGGTGCAACAAAATACAAAAATAAAAGAAAATTTCAAAATGGGCGTGGCTCCGCCCTTTTTCATTTAATTTGTCTAGGATACTTTTAACGCCATAATTCGAACAAAAACTAACCAATCCTTTTGAAATTTGGCATGGGCATAGATTTTATAACGTTAACTGTTTTCTGTGAAAATGGGCAAAATCGGTTGATGCCACGCCCAGTTTTTATACACAGTCGTCCGTCTGTCCTTCCGCATGGCCGTTAACACGATAACTTGAGCAAAAATCGGCATATCTTTAATGAACTTAGTTCACGTGCTTACTTGAACTCACTTTATCTTGGTATGAAAAATGAACGAAATCCGACTATGACCACGCCCACTTTTTCGATATCGAAAATTACGAAAAATGAAAAAAATGCCATAATTTTATACCAAATACGAAAAAAGGGATGAAACATGGTAAGGTAATTGGATTGTTTTATTGACGCGAATATAACTTTAGGTTGTGACACCTACCATATTAAGTAGAAGAAAATTTAAAAAGTTCTGCAGGGCGAAATAAAAAACCCTTAAAATCTTGGCAGGTACTACATATATAAATAAATTAGCGGTATCCAACAGATGATGTTCTGGGTCACCCTGGTCCACATTTTGGTCGATATCTGGAAAATGCCTTCACATATACAACTACCACCACTCACTTTTAAAACTCTCATTAATACCTTTAATTTGATACCCATATCGTACAAACTTATTCTAGAGTCACCCCTGGTCCACCTTTATGGCGATATCTCGAAAAGGCGTCCACCTATAGAACTAAGGCCCACTCCCTTTTAAAATACTCATTAAAACCTTTCATTTGATACCCATATCGTACGAAACGCATTCTAGAGTCACCCCTGGTCCACCTTTATGGCGATATCTCGAAAAGGCGACCACCTATACAACAACCACCACTCCCTTTTAAAACCCTCATTAATACCTTTAATTTGATACCCATATCGTACAAACACATTCTAGAGTCCACCTTTTTGGCGATATTTCGAAACGGCATCCACCTATAGAACTAAGGCCCACTCGCTTTTAAAATACTCATTAACACCATTCGTTTGATGCCCATATTGAACAAACAAATTCTAGGGTCACCCCCGGTCCACCTTTATAGCGATATCTCGAAACGGCGTTCACCTATGGAACTAAGGATTACTCCCTTTTAAAATACTCATTAACACCTTTCATTTGATACCCATATCGTACAAACGCATTCTAGAGTCACCCCTGGTCCACCTTTATGGCGATATCTCGAAAAGGCGACCACCTATACAACAACCACCACTCCCTTTTAAAACCCTCATTAATACCTATAATTTGATACCCATATCGTACAAACACATTCTAGAGTCACCCCTGGTCCACCTTTGTGGCGATATCTCGAAACGGCGTCCACCTATGGAACTAAGGATTACTCCCTTTTAAAATACTCATTAACACCTTTCATTTGATACCCATATCGTACAAACGCATTCTAGAGTCAACCCTGATCCACCTTTATGGCTATATCCCTAAATGGCGTCCACCTATAGAACTATGGCCCACTCCCTCATAAAATACTCTTTAATGCCTTTAATTTGATACACATGTCATACAAACATATTCCAGGTTTTCCCTCGGTTCATTTCCTACATGGTTATTTTCCCTTATGTTGTCACCATAGCTCTCAACTGAGTATGTAATGTTCGGTTACACCCGAACTTAACCTTCCTTACTTGTTTTAAATAAATCGGGCCTAGTTCGCTTTGCAGAAAAAAGCTACATAAGAACACTCTTTCGATTTCCATGAACAGGAGAGAGAATGAAACTTTGGTTGCTTTCGTGGGGCCTCTCACTGGCTGTGGGGGCATATGGAGCGTTATCTGTTATTTTTTGAACTGGATTAAATACTTACATACACTCGAAGGAGGAGTGAGATCAAGATGTCTCTGAAGTAGTGGGCTGATCCACTGGATGAGTCCAAGCTGGATAAGGTGAAGTTTCCGATGTAGTTCTCGGAGTCAGTCGGAAATTTAAGCTGCGAAACTATTTCAGCGTCTTCCAAACGGAAATGGATTGTATGCTATCCTATTTAGAAGTATAGATGGTGGTCGGCGAATGCCTAATCTCGCACTTCGAGGCATAAAACTACTTAAGGATCACAATAATCAGAGTAATAGGACACTTTGTGGTTTGTTATTGGTTAACACATCAGACCGGGATGTGGAGAGTAGTTTGGACCCGGTTAATTTCGCCTACCACTTCATGTCTCCTTTCGGGCATGTCAACCTCGTGTTTTATGAATAACTTTGAAATGAAACTATAAGGTGGGATATACTTCACTATCCCTGGATAATAAGAGCTCGGTCTAGCTTCTTGAAGCTCATAGCTTTATGATAATTGGAATTTAAAGAAACTCATGCATATTCTATACAACCGTAGATGTGTTAGTAACTTCATGTTCACCTGTCTTGTTTTGCATGGACTAACGAGGATGTAAACAGCGCCAATGTCTCCATCAGGAACTCTATCATTCTTCAAAAAGTTTATTTTTCTTCATGCGTTGACGATGGCAAGTAACTAAGCCTACTTGTCTCGTGGTGGATTTCGATCCACTCTTCTGGGGCAATGACATCAGCTCTACCATTCAAATATAATACTTAATCCACTTTTTACTTTAATGCACTGTATCGCATCAAAACTTCTTCACTGAAAGTTTGCCTAAGTTGAAGAGCCCGTAGAAATATGTACGCATAAATTAAGGAAAATGTGAAACTGAGAAGAAAATGAGCTTAAAATGGGTGCATGTGAATACGGATTATATTTACAAAATAAATTTGCATATTTAATATTTATAAAATGAATATGAATATGAAAGTGTTGTTGCTTCAGAGATCTTTATCACACAATATATGTGGACTGGTTTATGCATACTGGCGTTAATGCGAATAAGCTTTCAAATATGTTTAAGTACATATTAATGACGTAAGTGCATTCGTACGTACATACGTATGCGGATACATACGTTTGTTTAGTCATTCGCATTTTAACGATTCTAGATATTTTGCTTTTCTCAGTTCTGCCAACTTCGCAGGTCGTCTACCCCTTAAGGTTTCCGCTGCCTAGTGAGTCGGCTTTTACAGGTTTGGTTTTAGGTACATATAGGTATAATGCAGGCTTTTTCGTCTTTCCCTTCATGATAAGATAATATTCTTTTTCTTTCAGCGATAAGAAGGAACTCCTAAAGTTATAAGAAGTTTCATCGATGCTGATGGTCTTTTGCTGGATGTTGATCCGCTACGGAAAAAATCATATTAAGATACTAGTCCGAGCATCTCGGAAACGTTTTAATGTGACCACATCGAACCTTGTACGTCATCAAACCCTTACTTCCGTGGGGTCACCAGGACCTCTCCTGCTAGATAAACAGGATTCTTTACGACTGAGTGAGGTTGATAATTGGGTTGGAAAGCAGCGTTTCAGCTACCCGAATCAATGCCACTTACAAGGCTAAATAACACTTCTCTTCTACGGCTGCTTCTTATAACTATCCCTTATAAAGTATAGCTCCAAGGGTTGAGCAGCAGGAACTGCGGAAAGTCCCCACCACATAGACGTGTGTAATAAGGTTTTCCGCGCTTGGAGTTCCAAAGAGTAAATGCCAGCGGCGTCGCAATAAGTACTCCCAACGGCGTGTACTAGCGTCTATTCAACCTCGAGCTCAATGAAAGGTATGACAATATCACGATATGTTCCCTCCAGAGTGGTACTACAGTTCACCTTATAACAGGCTAATCAATTATATTGGCAGGCGACATTCCTTCCTTACTTTTCTAAATTGAGTGACCAACCGACTTTGTCACCTCAGCAAGCCGAACCTATCTAACCTTGAATAAAGCAGGCAGGGACGCTTTTCTGAAATAAGGCGAGAGCTTCTTCCGAAGTCACATCATTCGGCAGAAAAGTAGCCTCAGAGAGATAACGAGATCCAGTGCGCAAGTAAAAAACTTCGAAAGAATTGCAGATTCTAACGTTTTTCGGCAGAAGTTCTGCTTGGTATTTTTATACTCAGCTGAGCAGAGCTCACAGAGTATATTAGTTTTGTTCGCATAACGGTAATCTGTAACGGCATAAACTAAGCGAGATATCTAGATACTGCTATATATCAAAATGATCTGGGCGAAAAAAGAAATTCATTTAGCCATGTCCGTCCGTCCATCCGTCCGTCTGCCCTTAAACACGATAACTTGAGTAAATTTTGAAGTATCTTGATGAAATTTGGTACGTAGGTTCCTGGGCACTCATTTCAGATCGCTATTTAAAATGAACGAAGTCGGACTATAACCACGCCCACTTTTTCGATATCAAAAATTTCGAAAAACCGAAAAAGTGCCATAATTCATTACCAACGACGGATAAAGCGATGCAACTTGGTAGGTGGGTTGACCTTATGACACAAAATATAAAATTAGTAAAATTTTGGACAGTGGACGTGGCACCGCCCACTTTTAAAAGAAGGTAATTTAAAAGTTTTGCAAGCTGTAATTTGGCAGTCGTTGAAGATATCATGATGAAATTTGGCAGGAACGTTACTCCTAATACTGTATGTGTGATAAATAAAAATTAGCAAAATCGGATGACAAACATGCCCACTTTAAAAGAAAAATTTTTTAAAAGTCAAATTTTAAGTCCACCTACAGAACTAAGGCCCACCCCTTTTAAAATACTCATCAACACCTTCCATTTGATACCCATATCGTACAAACACATTCTAGAGTCACCCTCGGGCCACCTTTATGGCGATATCTCGAAAAGGCGTCCACCTATAAAATTAAGATCCACTCCCTTTTAAAATACTCATCAACACCTTCATTTGATACCCATATCGTACAAACAAATTCTAGAGTCACCCCTGGTCCACCTTTATGGCGATATCTCGAAAAGGCGTCCACCTATAGAACTAAGACCCACCTCCTTTTAAAATACTCATCAATACCTTTCATTTGATACCCATATCGTACAAACACATTCTAGAGTCACCCCTGGTCCACCTTTATGGCGATATCTCGAAAAGGCGTCCACCTGTAGAACTAAGGCCCACCCCCTTTTAAAATACTCATCAACATCTTTCATTGATACCCATATCATACAAACACATTCTAGATTCACTCCTGGTCCACCTTTATGGCGATATCTCGAAAAGGCGTCCACCTGTAGAACTAAGGATCACTCCCTTTTAAAATACTCATCAACACCTTTCATTTGATACCCATATCGTACAAACACATTCTAGAGTCACCCTCGGCCCACCTTTATGGCGATATCTCGAAAAGGCGTCCACCTATAAAATTAGGATCCACTCCCTTTTAAAATACTCATCAACACCTTCATTTGATACCCATATCGTACAAACAATTCTAGAGTCACCCCTGGTCCACCTTTATGGCGATATCTCGAAAAGGCGTCCACCTATAGAACTAAGGCCCACCTCCCTTTTAAAATACTCATCAACACCTTTCATTTGATACCCATATCGTACAAACACATTCTAGAGTCACCCCTGGTCCACCTTTATGGCGATATCTCGAAAAGGCGTCCACCTGTAGAACTAAGGCCCACCCCCTTTTAAAATACTCATCAACATCTTTCATTTGATACCCATATCATACAAACACATTCTAGATTCACTCCTGGTCCACCTTTATGGCGATATCTCGAAAAGGCGTCCACCTGTAGAACTAAGGATCACTCCCTTTTAAAATACTCATCAACACCTTTCATTTGATACCCATATCGTACAAACACATTCTAGAGTCACCCCTGGTCCACCTTTATGGCGATATCTCGAAAAGGCGTCCACCTATAGAACTAAGGATCCACTCCCTTTTAAAATACTCATCAACACCTTTCATTTGATACCCATATCGTACAAACACATTCTAGAGTCACCCCTGGTCCACCTTTATGGCGATATCTCGAAAAGGCGTCCACCTATAGAACTAAGACCCACCTCCTTTTAAAATACTCATCAACACCTTTCATTTGATACCCATATCGTACAAACACATTCTAGAGTCACCCCTGGTCCACCTTTATGGCGATATCTCGAAAAGGCGTCCACCTGTAGAACTAAGGCCCACCCCCTTTTAAAATACTCATCAACATCTTTCATTTGATACCCATATCATACAAACACATTTCTAGATTCACTCCTGGTCCACCTTTATGGCGATATCTCGAAAAGGCGTCCACCTGTAGAACTAAGGATCACTCCCTTTTAAAATACTCATCAACACCTTTCATTTGATACCCATATCGTACAAACACATTCTAGAGTCACCCTCGGCCCACCTTTATGGCGATATCTCGAAAAGGCGTCCACCTATAAAATTAGGATCCACTCCCTTTTTAAATACTCATCAACACCTTCATTTGATACCCATATCGTACAAACAAATTCTAGAGTCACCCCTGGTCCACCTTTATGGCGATATCTCGAAAAGGCGTCCACCTATAGAACTAAGGCCCACCTCCTTTTAAAATACTCATCAACACCTTTCATTTGATACCCATATCGTACAAACACATTCTAGAGTCACCCCTGGTCCACCTTTATGGCGATATCTCGAAAAGGCGTCCACCTGTAGAACTAAGGCCCACCCCCTTTTAAAATACTCATCAACATCTTTCATTTGATACCCATATCATACAAACACATTCTAGATTCACTCCTGGTCCACCTTTATGGCGATATCTCGAAAAGGCGTCCACCTGTAGAACTAAGGATCACTCCCTTTTAAAATACTTATTAACACCTTTCATTTGATACCCATGCCATACAAATACATTCCCGTGTTACCCTCGGTTCATTTTCCTACATGGTGATTTTCCCTTATTTTGTCTCCAAAGCTCTCAGCTGAGTATGTAATGTTCGGTTACACCCGAACTTAGCCTTCCTTACTTGTTTACTTCAAACTTTGTATGAGTAGTACCACAACCCTACATAATAGTGTGTAAGTGCAATTTAATCCTGACCTTGTACCTTATTGGAAGGTTTATACTCACCTGGTACCTCCATCTTGCACGGATGCGCCCGCCGCGGTGAGCTTTCAGCTGGGCAAATTGATACGGACTATTTGTTAATCCGAGCCTCGATGGTAGCGCCAGATACCCTCAAATCCCCGCAACGAATAAACCTGATTGGAAAAAAGATGCCTCCAAGTATATTGCATTCCGATATTAAGAAAAACAAGTCTCCTTTCTATGTCATCAGTACACGTCTTGTATGGGGGCAAATTTCAACTGATCAGAACCGACCAGTTGTGTTGCGAGTTTTGCTAATTAATGTTCCCAATCAGAGCCGATAGTGGGGTCTAGATGTATAGTAGCCTTTTAAAACTCCCATGTTTTTCTATATTAAGCAGAAACGCCACGCGACACGTACCCTCGTATAACATGTATGCAGAGCCAGATGTGGTGGAAAAATTGGAGTACCCAGACCCTGAGACGTGTGAGTGTTTTAAACAAACGTGGGCAGCTACAATAAGACCTTGTCAGATTCGCCTCAATTGACTCAAATGGCAGAATCTTCCAACCATGCCTTCTCTGGATCCGGTGTTTTAAGTAAAAGCGGCGCACATCTTGTAACACTTACACCCGTGAATTAGCATTACGGGAGACCTGAAAACAACCCCGACAGCTTCACTGTATGCCATTGTGTACATTCCACCTGTAGACCTGGTAGCAAAGAACATAGCGTTATTAACTGCAACCAGGCTCGGTGCCTCGGGGCAGCTGAATGCCGAGCATACCGCCGTAGTAGTATAGCGTCATCAATCACAAGACGAACAGACTACCTGATTCCCTATCTGCGCTTCGAGGGCGATCTTAAGGCCACAACAGAGGTGGACGGTTGGCGCAAGGGTGCTCAAATGGCGGACGAGGCGATACATGTGTACACAGATGGTTCAAAAGTAGTGGAAGGAGTAGGGTCTGCTGTATACTGTGCTGATCCGGAAATAAACAGATCCTACAGGCTGCCGGCTTACTGTAGCGTTTTCCAAGCGGAAATAGTAGCCGTACCAAAGCAGTAGAAACCCTGGAAGAAAATTGCCCAAGCTGCAATCGTGTTAACTTTTATATTGAGAGTCAAGCAGCAATTAAGGCAATAATCTCGCATAGCACAGCATCTAAATGCGTGTTAGAGTGTAAGTAGTCCCTGGAGAGAATCGGGACAGGGAGAAGCATACATCTATATTGGGTCCCAGGGCATATGGGAATAGATGGGAATGAAAAAGCGGAAGAATTAGCTAAAAAGGGCGCATCCCTTGAAGCTTGGTCCGTAGACGTCCCAATTAGACTGGGCGAAATTAAGCGAAGGCGAGAGGTGCACATGATCGACCAAGCAGGAAAGGCGTGGGTTCAAGCGCGGGGCTGTAAAGTGTCGAAAATTGTGTGCAGGTCTTACAACCTTAGACTAACAAAGTTGCTTCTATCATTAAAAAGAGAGGACGGTAGACTCATGACGGGTATTCTGACTGGACACTGCCTTCTGGAGTCACATGCTTTTAAATTAGGCTTGGTCAGTGATAGCAGATGTAGGAAGTGCGGGATGGAGGAGGAAACGATCGAGCACGTTCTGTGCTCTTGCCCTGCGCTTGCCAGGCTAAGACTCCAGCTATTAGGAGTGATACAGCTGTCAGATCTAGAAGCAGAAAGGGCCTAAAATCCGGGAAGCTTCTACTATTTGCCAAGAGGACGGAGTTATTTTATAATATAGGTCCTGGTTTTTGATAGAGTTTTTCAGTTTGGTCGTTAAAACGAACTTCTGGTAACACTACGGACTCGATCAGCTTAACACAGGACCTTGATTATGTCAGCCCACTTAATTTCGAGCAATGTTGTTGTTCAAAACTTGTTGCACTGCTCCGTACTCTGGGTTTGTGGCGGTATGAAATAGACAAATTAGTAGTTTGGAAACAAATAAAACTAATTACTGTTTATTCATTAGAATTACAAACAGATAAAACTAATTAATGTGCCTTATGTACTTTTCTGTGTTTATTCATTAAAAACACAAACACTAAACTGTGCAAATATATAAACAAATCACAAGAAATTTTTTTTTGAAAACAACCAAATATTTGATTTGTGCCCATTTCCTGAATCTAGAAGTTTCTACTTCTTTGTTATTCACACAATCCACTAATGTATAAATAGCGCCCACAAAACTTATCTTGATTTACTCGATATTTAAAACGGTCTCTAAAAGTCATAATCTAAAATGAGTTTACGGCAATATATTGCTCTACTGCTGGTCGCGCTTAGCTTCCCTTTTACCTACGCGAATGCGGAATTTCGCGTTGGAGATGGCAGTTCTAGCAGTGCTGTGAATACAGAGGATAAATCATATGTGGCGGCAATATATCTATCAGATGAATATTATTGTGGTGGATCATTGGTCACTTTGAAACATGCGGTTACAGCTATAGAATGCCTGCCGTGTACAAACCCGCTAATATATAAAGTTAAAGCTGGTGCTGGGCGAAGGCAAGCTCGCGATGCGATTTCTTTGATTCATAAAACCGACATGGAACAAGACGATTTGGCTATAGGTATAATTCGAGTGGAACCCGGCTTTAACTCAGATACAGTACGAACAATAGAACTTTGCAAAAACTGTTCTAACACCGAACATGGAAATCCAAGTTAGTAGATTTGAAGTTGATAATACAATCAGTTCTACCATCGAAATTATAGCAGAAAGTAGCTCTTGTGCGCCTTATCACCGTTTGGCAATGGAAGAATATAAAGGAACAATGATTTGTGGACGTGGTGCATATGGAGTAGATTATGGATCACCGGGAGTTGTGGACAGAGCTCTTTGTGCTGTGGCATCAGGTCATTTGTGTTCTTCGTCAAATGTATATACAAATGTATCTGAAGGAAGTATTGCTCGATCATATATAAAAAGAAAAACGGGATGTTCGTAAATATTGTTATAATAAATGTTGTCGTAAAATTACGTAATATTTCTAAATAAATAGTACAGAAAAAGGACACTCGTGCTGATATGTTTCTGTTAAAATGTTTTCGTTTTTCTTTTCCATTAGGAGATGTACCTAAATTATAATTTTTTATTATAAAATTTAAGCTGCTACAATCAAAATACTTCGTGAATTAAAACCTCATTGCGCACATATTGTTTTAGCAATATCGGAGTATTACATATCTGACTGCTGAGTGGAAAAGCGCCCTATCTCGGTTGAAAGCCCCATTACAGAATTTTTGTATAAATGCCCCAGGTCACGTCAAAACTTTTTAAATTTATGCAGGGGTAGCGCGTTTTCGAAATGGTTGCTGAGATAGCGTGAAATTCCACTCAGCAATCGAAATGGTGATATTTTTATGGTATTATTTACAAAGACATGTTGATGATTGCGATTTAATAAAAGGTTTTGGTTATATTCATTGAAAGTGTGATAAATTAAGTTGCTACTTCCCTTGAAACTCATTGAAATACTTATCGCTTTTTATAATATTAAACAAGGTAAAATTGACAGCTCTCCAACCTCCTAGTCCAGGGTGCTAGGCACAATCCCTATTGGTTGAATTGCAGCAAGGGGGTATTTTCGGTACCGATCTAATAATGATGGCCTTACCACAGCAAGGGGCGCTGTTGTAGCGGACGTTTTTATCCCCACTTTTAACATTAGACCGCTGAGCCCGCCTTGTTGGACAGGTGGTCGTACGACCAAGCTGAACTCAAAAACTTGTAAAGTAAGTATGGATGAGAAGTAAAAAGCGATTGCGTCGCTAGCCGGGGGTCTACCAGCCCGGACAAAGAATTGACGGTAGCTCAACCAACAACATGGGCCAAAGAGAGCACTCTCCCGAGAGTAAAGAGGCAGCGATCAGTTAAACCTGAAAAGAGTTATTTTAAGAGGCGGAGGGAAAACGCCCCCGTCCCAGAACCAGGAAGGAAGCTGAGGGTATGACAGGAACCATACCTCAAATTCTGCAAGGCGGAGCGAAGAGGGAAGTTCTAGAAAGCCATGTGCCCTAAAAGCTGTAGTGCAGGAAGAGGAAATAACAAATAAAAACGCAAATGCTAATAAGCTAAAGGGAGGTAATGACCAGACTTCCATTTGTTCGGTGATACTCAAAGGAGCTAATGATGAGACTCCGGTTTTCACCGAGAAGAAGATGAACAAAGTTGCGAGGCAGGCCTTAACTGTGGCACTACTAGATTGCAACAACCCCAATAGGCTGGTATCGATCAAAAGGCAGAGGAGTTGGAATTGGGCAAAAAGCCTAATAATGCTGCGAGTCTAGCAAAGCCGCTTCGAACAGAGGACCGAGAAAAGTACCTACAGACCCCCGAAAAAGCATGTATTGCGCGAGTACAGTGGCGGAGAATTTGGAGAGAGAGACAAACAGCTCAATGGCGTTTGCGAGTTTTACAGGTAAATATTCAACACAGTAAAGTGGCATCGAGCGAGACCCTCTTGACACTTGGGGAGGGTTCGTTTGATGTGTTGCTGATACAGGAGCTATGGGTCTCATCTGGAGGAAGGGTTTCTGTACTCAGCGCTCGCAGATTCCGCGTTTATTGCACAAAGACGAACCGCAGGATAAGAGCTGCAGTAATGGTTAAAAAACAGGGGGGAAAGAATTGTCCCTTATCCAAACATCCTGCTACATGGCCCATAATGTGGAAGCCCAACCAGAAGAGTTCAAAAGGCTGGTGGATCAAGAAGGGTGCAGAGGATGGCTTTTCACAGGTGCGGATGCGAATGCGCATCACAGCGTATGGGGAGGGGACGATATTAAAGGTAGAGGTGAGTCCCTTTTTTCTTATATACTACAGAATAGTCTACAGGTTGCTAACAGGTGTAGCGTTCTTAAAAAGTCGGGCCAACGTCCAAGCAATATGATTGATAGCACATTGAGTTCCGTGCATTATATATCGGGGTATAAATAGAGAGTTCTTGACAGGATATTCTTCTCAGGCCATGAGTTATCAGCTTCAGTATAGAGGAGGGGGAAAATCTTCAGAAATGTGTATCAGAAAGAGGTTACCACTGTTGAGGAGTTGGGAGAGTGCAACAACTCTGAGAAGATTTAAAGGGAAAGTAAAGCCACAATGATGCAGTAGGGAGTTGATCTTTCTTACAAAGCAAATAAAAGAGATTCTTAATTTGGCAGAAGTTGCGGCAAAAGAGGAGAAGTTATCCCGGAAGAGTCCCAAATGATCCCGAAATAGTCCCGAAAAAGTCCCGATTTGCCCCGACGGGATCCCGGACGGATCCTGAAAACCATGCAGAAATTATCCCGGAAGAGTCCCAAAGTGATCCCGAAAAAGTCCCGAAATGACCCCATGCACAGTGTAACTTTTTCACTTTTAGAATGCCAAAATTAATAACAGCCAAACCAATGGAGCAATTCATTTGAAATTTTGTAGTGTGGTTGCAGATACCTAAATCTGATTTGAGAAGAAAAATGAGCGTGACCGGCCCACTTTTTCTCCTTGCCCTCATATAAGGTGAAATTTCACATAATCATATTTTCTACTTTAAAAGCATTTTCCAGTGCCAATATAAATAAAAATTGTTTAGATTTCTTAACTTTAGCTTAGAGGCTTTTGATTAATATTTAAAAAATTTTATTTTCAAAGTCAAACACAAATAGGTACGTATATTTGTAAAAACTGAATCGAAATACATACTTATAAATAAAAGTGATATTTTAACTGGTATAAAGTTAGTCGGAGTCAATATCGTCGACATGCTCTGGTTCAGATAATAAGCCAATACTCACTGTTAGTTCCCGCTTTGACCTAGGGGTTTTCCGCAAACTGTTTATGAACGGGTCTGACGATATCAGCAATCTGTGCAGCAAATCCAAGTTACTACAAATTCTTGACTTTTTTGTGGTGAAAAGTTCACGATAGTTTCGTGCATCTTTGTTTCTGAGCCCTTGAGCTTCTTCCGAAAGTTGACCGATAGGAAGAATAGCAGACACGATTATACTCTTTCCATGAAACAGAATTTTATGTACGCTCACTGGCATATTGTACTAAGCATATTCCGATAAATATAGTACCCTTGTCTCTGTCACATAGTGGTCAAAAGCTTCAGAATTTATTTGAAACCCACATCCTATGCATGAAAGTATTGTATGAAACCTTTTCAAAAGATTGATGTTTATGCCGGTTATGTCTGATGTTATTTCAGGATCTCCAAAGAATCTTCTCGCAGTGTTGCCATCATTTGTGTTGCCGGTTTTTTGCTTTGGCATATCAATCAAAAGACCAACTTCTTTCCTGAATCTATTTTGGATATGTTCTTTCTTCTTTTTCATCTTTTCCTTATTTTCTTCGCCCCGCACACACAGGTCTTCATTTCCATTCGATAAGCGATGTGTAGCATACATTCCATGCATCGTATCCAAGAATGTAAAGGGGAAATTCCGAAAGCAAGCATGCTTTTGTCAACATTTCGCTCTGACAGGGTTCGCATATTGTTCATATCTTTTGGAGAAGCCCCACATATGTAGCACTTTTGCGATGATGTATATGCCGACAGAGCGTTGCAAACTTTGCCATCAATCATGCACAACACAAACGTTGATTTCACCAGTAAGTTTAGGTTATCTGTTTGAATTGTTGTAGGACGAAGACTGGAAATTTGGTCTTTGACAGATTGCACCTCCTTTGAAATGACATCTCGTGTTTCTTTGTAAAAACAAATTTTATCGGGCCGGCAGTATCTCGTGGAAGATGGAGCAGGATTACTCCAAACTATAACCTTTCGTTTGTCAACATTGTATACATTTGAAGGAGTACTAGTGAAATGAAAAACATACTAGTGTCCGATTTGTTTTCTTCCGAAAATTGTTGTTTGTAACAGCTAACGTTTATCAATCTTTGCTTTTTAGCCAAACTTCAAAGAGTGCATTTCGTGAAATAGCCATAACTAGTTGATGATATAGGAAAATTTGGTACAGTGCAGTTGGTTTTACTTCAATGCAGTCCGTCTTTGGTATGATTAATTTTTAGCTTGGTTCTCTATTTATATAGTTTAGCCCAAGCGTTTTATTATATCACTTGTCATAGAATGAGAAACTGGGTTTTTACGGGAAAATAATACCTGCTAATGCTACCAAAAATATACTTACCCATTTCTTTGTTTTAAAGATCTACCTAAGATCTCATACTCCGAGCGAGCTTTAGGTAGGCGTTTATGTGATGAATACATACATATGTATATTCCCGAATCACTCAATTGCTTAGAATTATCACCTATAATATACGACCCGCAGGTAGGCATGCATACATAAGATAAGTTGATGGGATAAGTGCACACCTCGTTAACTATGGGAAAACTCATTTGACAAACAATGAAGGCTATTCAGTGCACAAGTTTCCTTTTTCTGTGTTTTTACCATTTCATGTATAACTGCCTTTTTTGGGATCTAGTATTGTAGACTTGAATTGAGGACATTCCATTGTTAGGTCACTGCGCTTCATACGTGAGCATAGAGACCTTAAGTTGGCGATTACAAAGAAAAACGCAAAATTTCGCAATGGTGTGTTGTTTTTATACTCAGTTGAGTAGAGCTCACAGAGTATATTAAGTTTGATTGGATAACGGTTGGTTGTACAGGTATAAAGGAATCGAGATAGATATAGACTTCCATATATCAAAATAATCAGGATCGAAAAAAAAATTTGATTGAGCCATATCGTCCGTCCGTCCGTCCGTTAACACGATAACTTGAGTAAAAATTTTGAGGTAAATTGATGAAATTTGGTATGTAAGTTTCTGAGCACTCATCTCAGATCGCTATTTAATTGTTAAAAAATAATTATTCGAAGGGTCGTGGAACCCCCTCCCCCTTTCCATGTTCGAAAAATATTTCGCTAGTATACTATTGTCTCTGTCCCAAATTTCATCAAAATCCGTGTAGCCATCCTTGCGTGATTGAGTCACAAAAAGAAACGTCCGGACAAACATCCAAACTTTCTCATTATAATACATGTGACCCGGTCATGAAAAGGTGGCTTATGACTCAAAAAATAAATTGCGAGAAACAGCTGTTAAATATAAACAATGCATTTCTTCAGTTTCTTAGTAGTAGTTATTTAGGTATAGGCCACCTTCTCATAGACTAGGTCACATATATTAGATTAGATTAGATATTAGATAAGTGCGGTATGGCAGTATACAATAGATCACATAATTCGTTTGGAAACAAATATAACTTAATTAGTGGGGTATGTGTGCTTTTCCGTATTTAATCTTGTTTTATGGCAGTATACAATAGATCACACAATTAGTTGGAAACAAATATAACTTAATTAGTGGGGTATGTGTGCTTTTAAGTATGTAATCTTGTTTTATGGCTGTATACAATAGATCACATAATTAGTTTGCGAACAAATATAACTTTGTTAGTGGGGTATGTGTGCTTTTCCGTATTTAATCTCTGTTTTATGCGCAGCTACTACACATAGATCACACTATTAGTTTGGAAACAAATATAACTTAATTAGTGGGGTATGTGTGCTTTCCGTATTAATCTTGTTTGTGGCAGTATACAATAGATCACACAATTAGTTTGGAAACAAATATAACTTAATAGTGGGGTATGTGTGCTTTCCGTATTTAATCTTGTTTTAGGCAGTATACAATAGATCACACAATTAGTTTGGAAACAAATATAACTTAAATTAGTGGGGTATGTGTGCTTTTAAGTATTAATCTTGTTTATGGCTGTATACAATCGATCACATAATTAGTTTGCGAACAAATATAACTTTGTTAGTGGGGTATGTGTGCTTTTCCGTTATTTATCTTGTTTTATGGCAGTATACAAATAGATCACACAATTAGTTTGGAAACAATATAACTTAATTAGTGGGGTATGTGTGCTTTCCGTATTTAATCTGGTTTTATGCAGTATACAATAGATCACACAATTAGTTTGGAACAAATATACTTAATTAGTGGGGTATGTGTGCTTTTCCGTATTTAATCTTGTTTTATGGCAGTATACAATAGATCACACATTAGTTTGGAAACAAATATAACTTAATTAGTGGGTCGGGGATGGTTAGGTTTTTTATTATTTTATAGTGGTTTTTTCTTTTTTATATTTTTTTAATTTTTTATTTTTTGCGGGGGTATCTATGTTATTTTGTATTATTTAGGATGTTACATTATTTATTTTTTTCTTAACTATTTTATTTTATG
>JARSSU010047247.1:0-10857 GCA_029619165.1 Eurosta solidaginis
TGATATTAGAGAAAAATTGTAAGTTTACAAACGGCGATGGTTACTAGGACATGTTTTCTGATTCACTTCTTCATCAGCTAGCTTTTCGGGAGCTGAGCGTTGAACTCGAGTCTCCAACATTCATATCAGTGCAAGCCTTTTTTAGCTGCTACGCCATATGATGTTCCGTTGTTCGCTGTACAATTGGTCTCTAAGAGTTGCCTTTTTTGTTTATATTCCTTTTGATCACCATGTAGGCACATACACTCTGTATGTAGTTTATTCCTAATGGTGTGGATATGATTTTTAGGCGTGCTTTTGAAAGCTTAGTAACATTTGTTCGGATTTTTACAGTATTTGTTTTTAATACTTCCGCTGTTACTATTATATCAATATGATCATATGTATTTAATTAGCGAGCTTTGCTCATATTGCTTTATACAATGGTTTTTGTAATTGATATTAGAGAAAAATTGTAAGTTTACAAACGGCGATGGTCTAGGACATGTTTCTGAATTTCACTTCTTCATCAGCTAGCTTTTCGGGAGCTGAGCGTTGAACTCGAGTCTCCAACATTCATATCAGTGCAAGCCTTTTTTAGCTGCTACGCCATATGAATGTTCCGTTGTAACCATCGCCGTTTGTAAACTTACAATTTTTCTCTAATATCAATTACAAAACCATTGTATAAAGCAATATGAGCAAAGCTCGCTAATTAAATACATAATACTTATTTCATTTTTGAATTTAAGTTATTATTATTTAAGTTATTATTATTTTAATTAATATTACTGAATATAGCAATAAAATCATTAGAAATGAAATGTACTTTTGTGTAATTTATACAACTAAAAAAACTAAGTAATTTTAAATATATATTTATCAGGCTTTTATTTTTTCTACAGGTATTAATGACATATGAGCAGAAAGCTCTGTTGATGTAAAAGTTTACGCTATTAATCTATAAAGAAACAGAAATATCTGTTATTTCAATAGATTTCACTGGTAGTGTCATTTCGACAATAAATTCTGTAAATTTAACAGTTTACGCTGGCTATTTCTAATGAACAAATCTCCCTGTCATTTCTACAGCTTTCGCTGTTAGTATCATCTTAACATTAAATCTTTCAATTTAACAGTTTGCACTGGTAATTTCAAGAGAACAGAATTCCCTTTCATATTAACAGTTTTGACTGGTTTTCTCAGAGCGACAGTAATAATTGTTAATTTAACAAAACTATGGGTAAAGTACGTATAACGAAAAAACTTTTTTGTTTATTTGACCACTAAAGCGGTTTTTTACGAATCAACGATTTGCGCGCAGTTGATTCAACATCTTGTTGCGACGGATAAAAATTAACAGAAATTTCGGTTGAATTGACCCTATTTCGGTTGATTGAACCAGTCTTTTTCTTTCAGTGTTTCTCCCTGCACTTTGGTTTGCTTGCTTTAGTGTGCGGGCTGCAGCTCAGCGCCGACAAATGGCACTGATGAAAGTTTCTTGTTGTTGCATATTATACCAATAAATGTTTGTATGTAGTTTTACTAAAATATTGTCACGGATATTAGCATCGCTAAGTTATACCATCACTAAGGCGATGCTAAGGCCACGATAAGCAGTATTTACGTCAATAATCAAATCATGTATACACATAGTATATAAGGCAGCCGAAAGATCTCACACACAGATGCATTTACTTATGCGCCTATATATGCGCGAGAGACTGTAAACTACAAACATTCACATCAATAATTCAATCATTATGTATCTACGAATAAATAAAACGAATAAATAATTGCGTCTACACATATGTACGTATACGAGCAGCGGAGCGGCAATGCACAGACACATGCATATATCTTATCTGAGTTGTCACAAGAGAGAGCAATAATTTGTGCACGTAGTTGTGGCTGGCGATTTTGTAGCGAAACTAACTAGTAAGTTCTGGAAATCGAAGAGCCTAGAGTAGCAGCGTAAACTATAAAGCGGGGCAGGCGAGTAAGAGTAATTCAGTTTGATTTGAATTGTCAAGCAGTTTCGATTAAGCGCTATCTAGCGAGCTATAGCAGTATTATTTGTGAATAGTAGAGTTTCATTTGAGCTATCAATCAGTTTGGTTATTAAGCAAGCTATTCGTTGCAAAGTATAAGTGTTATTGTGAAGTACTTTAATAAAGGCCATTTTTCATTATTCAATATTGGAGTTATTTATTCAACAGTTTAGTGATACGAACTTAGCAAAAGGGCAAATAAGAGGATTTGCAGCAAATTCGTTACAATATAATTATTTCTATGTAGTTTTTCAGCTTTACTGATCTATTAGGGTCAAGTGCAAATAAAATGTGATTTATTCCACCATTTAGCCCAACGTTTCGATAATTATCCTTATCTTCTTCAGGGGCGGTCTATATTTGTTTATAACAAAATACAAAAGACAAAAACAACATTAGAAATAAAATTACACGATCTAAATTACATAGTTTCAAACAAAGTTTTGCACAATTATAAATTTGAATTTTACATGAAATATTACTTCACAAACAATTATTTATATTCACTCACATTGGTATTTAAAAAACGATTTTATTATTACTTTACAAAAAAAATTAAATGCTACCATCACTATATGGTAAACTTGTCAAACTAAAACTAATTATCTGTGTCATAGGCATAATAAGTAAGTCGCGGCTATGTCTTGTGTATCTTCTTTCTTGTTCATTGCCTTTTCTCTGTTTTGCATTATTCTTAGGCTCTCGAGTGTGTACCTTGTTCTTTCTCTCGTCTCTTTGTCTATTATTTTTGTTGTTGTGAAATCTACTGTGTGTTTGTTGTTTACCGCGTGCTGTGATAACGCCGTGCTGTGTTTTTCTTTGTTGATATCGGCTTGGTGCTCTGCAAGTCGTGTGTTTAGCGCCCTCTTCGTAGTGCCAATATATATTTTGTTGCAATGTTCAGTTTCATTTCCTTTGCACTCTATTTGGTATACCACGTTACTTTGTTGTTGTATGTCGATCGGGCTTTTTGTTTTTGTAAAGAATGTTGATAGAGTGTGGTTAGATTTGTAAGCCAGTGTTACTTTTGGGTTTTTTGTTATGTGTTGTGCTAGATTTTCTGAGAGCCTGGGAATATAGGTCGTACTAAAATATTGTTTTGGCTCATTCGGCGACTCTTTCGTTGTGGTTTGTGTGGGAATATTTATTAATTCTTGTTGTTTACGGTCAATTAGATTACATATTAATTTATTGGGATAATTGTTACTTCTTAGCGTCATTTTAATTTTTCTATATTAGCGTTATGAAAACATTGATTGCTGATGGTCAGTACTTTATGTATGAAATTTTTGGCGGTATTTAATTTATACTTAAAGGGTTGTGATGAAAAGAAATTTATTAGGCGACCAGACGATGTAGGTTTTGTGTACCAGTCAAGTATAATTTTATTGTTAGCTCTATATATGCGGGTGTCTAAGAAGGGGATGTTGTTGTTTTTTTCCATTTCAATGGTAAATTGCAGTCTATTGTGGTATTTGTTCAGTGTACTTAAGATAATTTTCCGTGTCGCTTCGTTTTATTATTGCAAATACGTCGTCTACGTATTTGACAAGAAATTTGATACCAGTGTTTTGTTGTTGGTTCAGCTCAGAGTACATATTGTGTATAAGGTCGTCCATCACAATTATTTTCATTGCTTACAAATATTTTTTGTGACGTCAAAGAGCACCACCGTGAGTGAATCTACTAAAACATTTACAGTGTATTTCAAAATGTATGCCTGGTTTCATTTGTTGTAATTAAGCTGTGACCTCAGCTAAAAAACGTTTGAGTATAGAAATCGCTTGAATTTGTTTGAGTTTTTCGCACTAAACAATGGTCTGCCCTTTTAAGTACGGTGTGTGATATCGGGCATAGTATTGTCCATTTTTTTTCGGGAATGATTATTCAAAAACTGATATGACGATGAATCCAGCGTTATACAAGTGGCAGGTATTCTATTAAAAAAGGGGAATCGAATCATGAATGACTGATATCCAGGGCTGGCTTATGAGACAAACATTCGTTGAAAAAAGTACATCTTAAAATCGTTATTGAGAAGCACATGGAGCTTTGCCTGGAAAGTACGAGCTTAACCCCCAATGTCAGGTAAAACTCACAGTTAAAAAGTAAAATCGGCGTTTTGTTAATAGTATTAACAAATATGCATTAGGCGACCAGGAATTGACCAGTTCATCACAAAAAAAAATTCTGGACGAAGATAGCACAAGAGAAAGAAGCAACACTAGAAGCGAAATGAAAAAACTTAAATACGAAAAAGTAAGAAAACTAGGAATCAACATAAACAGCAATTGGTTTGTGAACAAAACCAACATCGATTTCCCGAAGATGTGATGTGGCTACTATCCCTGGGACGAAAATTCACACTACGTACAACAAATACTAATTTTTCACCCATACATACAATTGCAGAAATAGAACAAGTAATTCAAACTATAGATAACGAAAAGATAAAGAAGTCGCGAGAAGCCAAGTTAGCCACAGAATCTTACAGTTCAAAAGTAATATAAACACAAACTCAGCCGAAAATTTATCATAGAGACATACAACAAAACTAGAACATTTTTACATTTACACAGAGACAACATAGTTATTACGGATGCGGATAAAGGAAATAGAACTGTTGCGCTATACAAGACAGACTATATGGAGAAAATGAACCAACTACTAGGCGACAAGAACACATACCAAGTCGTCAGAGTCGATCCCACACACAAAACTGCAAAAGAAAAACAATAGGCATTGTAAACGAATATACAAGGAAAGTACATAAACTACAGAGAAAACAACAGCTCTCGCAAGCTCGGCAGCAACCGCACCGAGACTTATGGTTTACCAAATCCACAAACCCGAATGCCCCTTACGTCCAATTTCGTCTTCTATAAATGTTCCCATGTTATGATTGTCCATATATTTAGGAAAAATCTTGACGCCACTAATATCAGAAGACTACAACATTAAAAATTCATTTGACTTGAAAAATAGATTAGCTGATGTAAATGTATGCAATGATGATGGTGTTAGTAATCGTTCGATGTCGTCTCGCTCTTCACCAACATACCGACGGCTTTAGCAATAAAGATATAGTCATGAAAAATGGGAAAAAAGTCCAACAAACACACAAAACATACTGCGAAAAAACAATTTTAACCATATTAGAGTTCTGCTTAAAGAAATAACTATTTCATGTACATAACAATATTTACCAACAAACATTTGGAATGCCGATGGGTAACCCACTTTCCCCCACCATAGCGGACATTGTGATGGACGACCTTATACAACAATATGTACTCTGAGCTGAACCGACAACAAAACACTGGTATCAACTTTCTGTCAAATACGTAGACGACGTATTTGCAATAATAAAACGAGCGACACGAAAATTATCTAAGTACACTGAACAAATACACAATAGACTGCAATTTACCATTGAAATGGAAAAAAACAACAACATCCCCTTCTTAGAATCCCGCATATATAGAGCTAACAATAAAATTATACTTGACTGGTACACAAAACCTACATCGTCTGGTCGCCTAATAAATTTCTTTTCATCACAACCCTTTAAGTATAAATTAAATACCGCCAAAAAATTTCATACATAAAGTACTGACCATCAGCAATCAATGTTTTCATAACGCTAATATAGAAAAAATTAAAATGACGCTAAGAAGTAACAATTATCCCAATAATTAATATGTAATCTAATTGACCGTAAACAACAAGAATTAATAATATTCCCACACAAACCACAACGAAAGAGTCGCCGAATGAGCCAAAACAATATTTTAGTACGAGCTATATTCCAGGCTCTCAGAAAATCTAGCACAACACATAACAAAAAACCCAAAAGTAACACCGGCTTACAAATCTAACCACACTCTATCAACATTCTTTTACAAAAACAAAAAGCCCGATCGACATACAACAACAAAGTAACGTGGTATACCAAATAGAGTGCAAAGGAAATGAAACTGAACATTGCAACAAAATATATATTGGCACTACGAAGAGGGCGCTAAACACACGACTTGCAGAGCACAAGGCCGATATCAACAAAGAAAAACACAGCACGGCGTTATCACAAACACGCGGTAAACAAACAAACATACAGTAGATTTCACAACAACAAAAATAATAGACAAAGAGACGAGAGAAAGAACAAGGTACACACTCGAGAGCCTAAGAATAATGCAAACAGAGAAAAGGCAATGAACAAGAAAGAAGATACACAAGACATAGCCGCGACTTACTTATTATGCCTATGACACAGATAATTAGTTTGACAAGTTTACCATATAGTGATGGTAGCATTTAATTTTTTTTGTAAAGTAATAATAAAATCGTTTTTTAAATACCAATGTGAGTGAATATAAATAATTGTTGTGTGAAGTAATATTTCATGTAAAATTCAACATTTATAATTGTGCAAACTTTGTTTGAAACTATGTAATTTAGATCTTGTAATTTTATTTCTAATGTTGTTTTTGTCTTTTGTATTTTGCTATAAACAAATATAGACCGCCCCTGAAGAAGATAAGGATAATTATCGAAACGTTGGGTTAATGGTGGAATAAATCACATTTTATTTGCACTTGACCCTAATAGATCAGTAAAGCTGAAAAACTACATATAAATTAATAAAACTGATCGGAAATTACCATTAATAGTTACTCCCGGAAAGCCTACCGGTAAAAACAAAGTTTATAGCAACCAACCAACAAAGCAACAAAGAAAGGGGAAAAATGAAACACTTCTACAAACACATGAAATTCAAATACGGTGATCATATCTGTATGACACTCAAACACTATAGTAAACAAAAAATCAAATATGGCGAAGCTAACTGAGCAGCTAAAATTCTTATTAGAATGCAAGAGATACGAACTCACACCAACCACTTGACGAATACTGTAAAATACATAAAAATAACAACAACGTCCGAAAGAGTAAAAACAAAATTGAAAAGACCAAACAGAAATTTCTCTCGAAAATATTAAACATAGAACTTACACAAACCAACATCAACATCAAAACAACAAAAGATCTAATTTTTCACGCACAACAACAATTAAAATATGCATTAGGCGACCAGGAATTTGACCAGTTCATCACCAAACAAAAAATTCTGAGTACGAAGATAGCAAAAGAGAAAGAAGCAACACTAGAAGCGAAAATGAAAAAACTTAAATACGAAAAAATAAGAAAACTAGGAATCAACATAAACAGCAATTGGTTTGTGAACAAAACCAACATCGAATTTCCCGAAGATGTGATGTGGCTACTATCCCTGGGACGAAATTCACACTACCTACAACAAATACTAATTTTTCACCCATACATACAATTGCAGAAATAGAACAAGTAATTCAAACTATAGATAACGAAAAAGATAAAGAAGTCGCGAGAAGCCAAGTTAGCCACAGAATCTTACAGTTCAAAAGTAATATAAAACAAACTCAGCCGAAAAATTTATCATAGAGACATACAACAAAACTAGAACATTTTTACATTTACACAGAGACAACATAGTTATTACGGATGCGGATAAAGGAAATAGAACTGTTGTGCTATACAAGACAGACTATATGGAGAAAATGAACAACTACTAGCGACAAGAACACATACAAAGTCGTCAGAGTCGATCCCACAACAAAACTGCAAAAGAAAAACAATAGCATTGTAAACGAATTATACAAAGGAAAGTACATAAACTACAGAGAAAAACAACAGCTCGCAAGCTCGGCAGCAACCGCACCGAGACTTTATGGTTTACCCAAAATCCACAAACCCGAATGCCCCTTACGTCAATTTCGTCTTCTATAAATGTTCCATGTTATGAATTGTCCATATATTAGGAAAATCTTGACGCCACTAATATCAGAAGACTACAACATTAAAAATTCATTTGACTTGAAAAATAGATTAGCTGATGTAAATGTATGCAATGATGATGTGTTTAGTATCGTTCGATGTCGTCTCGCTCTTCACCAACATACCGACGGCTTAGCAATAAAGATAGTCATGAAAAAATGGGAAAAAGTCCAACAACACACAAACATACCGAAAAACAAATTTTTAAACCATATTAGAGTTCTGCTTAAAAGAAAATAACTATTTCATGTACAATAACAATATTTACCAACAAACATTTGGAATGCCGATGGGTAACCCACTTTCCCCCACCATAGCGGACATTGTGATGGACGACCTTATACACAATATGTACTCTGAGCTGAACCAACAACAAAACACTGGTATCAAATTTCTTGTCAAATACGTAGACGACGTATTTGCAATAATAAAACGAAGCGACACGAAAATTATCTTAAGTACACTGAACAAATACCACAATAGACTGCAATTTACCATTGAAATGGAAAAAAAACAACAACATCCCCTTCTTAGACTCCCGCATATATAGAGCTAACAATAAAATTATACTTGACTGGTACACAAAACCTACATCGTCTGGTCGCCTAATAAATTTCTTTTCATCACAACCCTTTAAGTATAAATTAAATATCGCCAAAATTTCATACATAAAGTACTGACCATCAGCAATCAATGTTTTCATAACGCTAATATAGAAAAAATTAAAATGACGCTAAGAAGTAACAATTATCCCAATAAATTAATATGTAATCTAATTGACCGTAAACAACAAGAATTAATAAATATTCCCACACAAACCACAACGAAAGAGTCGCCGAATGAGCCAAAACAATATTTTAGTACGAGCTATATTCCCAGGCTCTCAGAAAATCTAGCACAACACATAACAAAAAACCCAAAAGTAACACTGGCTTACAAATCTAACCACACTCTATCAACATTCTTTACAAAAACAAAAAGCCCGATCGACATACAACAACAAAGTAACGTGGTATACCAAATAGAGTGCAAAGGAAATGAAACTGAACATTGCAACAAAATATATATTGGCACTACGAAGAGGGCGCTAAACACACGACTTGCAGAGCACCAAGCCGATATCAACAAAGAAAAACACAGCACGGCGTTATCACAACACGCGGTAAACAACAAACATACAGTAGATTTCACAACAACAAAAATAATAGACAAAGAGACGAGAGAAAGAACAAGGTACACACTCGAGAGCCTAAGAATAATGCAAAACAGAGAAAAGGCAATGAACAGAAAGAAGATACACAAGACATAGCCGCGACTTACTATTATGCCTATGACACAGATATATTTTAGTTTGACAAGTTACCATATAGTGATGGTAGCATTTAATTTTTTTTGTAAAGTAATAATAAAATCGTTTTTTAAATACCAATGTGAGTGAATATAAATAATTGTTTGTGAAGTAATATTTCATGTAAAATTCAAATTTATAATTGTGCAAAACTTTGTTTGAACTATGTAATTTAGATCTTGTAATTTTATTTCTAATGTTGTTTTTGTCTTTTGTATTTTGCTATAAACAAATATAGACCGCCCCTGAAGAAGATAAGGATAATTATCGAAACGTTGGGCTAAATGGTGGAATAAATCACATTTTATTTGCACTTGACCTAATAGATCAGTAAAGCTGAAAAACTACATATAAATTAATAAAACTGATCGGAAATTACCATTAAATATATGTATACCTTTTTCGTTTTTGAGAGACTAGATAAACAACTTTTCACTGCAGCCTTTCTGCCGCGATCGGTTGTTTTGTACGCTCGTTCTTTTTCGATAAGTATACATAAAATTATTGCCTGCGGTCTCTCAAATACGAAAATTATTTTAACGAACGTTCGTTGAACTTAGCATTTATGGTGAGAGATCGAATTTTGGAGCAATTCCGATTTTTCTTCCTACGGTGCAGATGCAAAAAGTTGAGTTTAATCAGTCGAAAAAAAGTTATATATATGTACGTGGTAGATTGTTTTTAATCTTATTATTTGTATATTAATAAAAAAAGAAAAAAATGGAGAAAACATCGAATATTGAAAAGGCAAAACATGTGGCCTTTAATAAAGATACCAATTTGTCAAAAAGCCTTTTATGCGAAAAAGAGCTTAAGGGACATATATTAGGAAACATTAAAATACACTACGAGACCATACATAAACATAGCTTTGGTGAAGTGGAACCATCCACAAGTGCAAATAAGAACCCAAGCGGTGTAAAATTAAATAAAACAGAGTTTATAAAATGTTGTGTTGTACTGGTAACTGTAAAAAACATACCATTTCGAATTTTCGACGACGTATTATATTTTAAGCAAATGATTGCACCCTACGAAAAAAAGTTTAATTTAACTTTGAATTCTAAAAATATTGCTGAGGACGTGAACCATATCGTAGATAACATAAAAATATTTTGAAACAAAACTTTTCCAAGAAAATATTATGTTAAAAGACTGATATTGCTACAAGAATTGGAAAAAGTATATTTGGTATAAATATTCAATACATCAAAGATTTTAAAAGTGTGATAAACACTACTGGTATGATACAACTGAAAAAGAGCCATACGGCACATTTCTTAAAAGAGGAAATATTAAAATGCCTGCGGGAATAGTAAATTGAACTGACACAACTATATTCAATTACATCAGACAACGGAAGAAACGTGACAAAAGCCTCCAAACACCTCCAGCAGGAAATGTAAGACCGCAAAATGATGAATTGAAGGTTCCTTCAAAAAACGAGGATCGCTGAAATTCGGTAATGGCCATAGTTAAATGTGCTGCGCATACAATTCAACTTGCAGCTCAGCGAGTATTAGGCGCGGTCGTAACTTTGTGGATATACGTATGCCACCTCTGAACAACATCAGCCGCTGGAACTCAACTTTTGAAATGATG
>JARSSU010047248.1:0-29385 GCA_029619165.1 Eurosta solidaginis
GCCCTTGTGAACGAATTTTGTAATTAAATTAATTAATTTCCCGATAGCTACACGCTTGAATCCTGCTATGTAGTTCAGACCCGATGACAATGCAATAATAAGAAAAAAATACTCCGATAGGTGGCGCATGGATCGAAATATTTCAAAAAATCGTATTTGTGGTTCGGTTTGGTTTTAAATGCGATTTGTGAAAAAACTAAGAAAGATAGAAAACTGCGTTGTTCCATTGAAAAGAGCGTTAAATTTCCTAAAAGAACCACTCAAAAGTGAAGAACGGTATTTTCGCACAATAGGGTCATTTCATGATTCCAGGTCACATATATTAAGTTTGCGGGGCGGAATTTAATAAATTATGAACTAAAAATATGCTGTGCAAAATTTTACTCGAACTGGATAACTTTTAGAAACGTGACAGTTCAGTGACAGTGACAGTTGCATTTGAAAATTGTAAAAAATAATATACATATATAAAATTATTGATAACCGTTAATTGTGTTAACTTGTTTGTTACTATGTGAAAAACTTACAATATACGATTATGAAAGTAAAAATTTTAGAATTTGTATTGGTTAATTAAATAAACATCTTGGAGATATTCGTGCATTCGAGAGACTGAAGGTGAAGGCACCCTATGCCCCATAGATTTACGAAATCTGAAATATCTTTTCAAAACGCTAGAAATAAGCCAAAGTACGGTTAAGGACGCGACAAGTTTTTTCAATGAATATTTTTATGACATTAAAAACACATTTTTTGCGAGACATACCTCAAACTAGTAAACAAATATGCATACCTTGAATTTCCCATACGTAAGCAAAATCCGGAAACCCCCTTTTTCATAAGCGGATACATATATTTCCATAGAGTACGTTTTTGTGCTTCTTACGATATACAAATATTAGTTTTATTGAGAGAATATCTAAGAAAAATACAAAATAAACCAAAAACTTGAATTTTTGCATTTTTAGTAATCGATCGTTTTCTTTACTAGTTTGCTTGTCACTATGCACAAAAGAGTATTAACTAAGAGGCAATAAATGTATACATAATAAATCCATTGAAGCTCGCTGAGATAACCCCATTTGACCATTTCGAGACCACAAATATAAAGCAGTTAAGATTTAAAAGAAAAATACAGGTAGTTTGTACACCTTCTTTTTTGTGTCTTCATATAAAGCTGTTGAATACACCAGTAAAACTAAAATTTATCTTTAAAAACCTTATCTTATAGGAATCAGATTTTAGATTTTCTGAAAGTGGTAAAAGTGCCTTCTTTCTGACAACATATTAGAAGTTTTGTTCGTAGACTAAACAAATAAAGTTATAGGCCAATATATGGATCAACCAATGAAAAGGGACAACGGATGCGACAAATTTAAGACACCAATATAAAAAGTACCCGGATCTTCCAAAAAAAAGTTTTTATATTTTTTCAGGAAGTACATATAACTATTTAACATCTGAAGCTTCTTTAATTTCAGTCCACGTTTGCTTATTAGAAATAGTTTTGTAGTATTTTGGGTAATAACGCGAGCCTGACCACTTTTGATTTTCGGTTCGTGAATGGTGCTCTATTTCTGGCATAAGCGCATGAATATCTACTAAGATATTTGTCTGTTTGAAAACATTATATGTGACCCGGTCTGTGAAAAGGTGGCTTATGACTCAGAAAAAAAAAGAAGAACACAAACGTCCTGAAGAAATGCATTGTTTAACTTTACAGCTGTTTCTCGCAATTTCTGTTTGAGTCATAAGCCACCTTTTCGTAGACCGGGTCACATATGGCTGAATGTTATGGTGAAATAAGATATTAGTAGGCTGAAATCGTTTTTTCGGAGCTCCATATAAAAAACTGGAGATTTTTTAGTAGTTCGAAAATGGCGTTTTCTGAAAGTCGATCAATTTCTTTTTTTTTGTAATTCTTACCTCTATAATCTAACTCTGAGTGTTTTTACGTAATAAATGATAACAAACTAACGGTTATCAATTATTTATTAAACTATTTTATGAGCTCGAGGCCTTATCCAAAAAAAAACGCAGTATAAATATTTTATATTTGTATTTTTTATTTTATATTCGATATTTCGACTTCAGTCTGAAGTCATCATCAGGACTGTGAAACAAAACAAAACAAAAACAATAATTATAACATTTTCAAAAATCAAACATAAAACAATACCACTTACACAATTGAGTATGTTATACAGACTAACCATATGTGCGTATAACATCCTCAATTGTGTAGTGGCATTTGTTTTATGTTTGATTTTTGAAAATGTTATAATTATTGTTTTTGTTTTGTTTTGTTTCACAGTCCTGATGATGACTTCGGACTGAAGTCGAAATATCGAATATAAATACAAATATAAAATATTTATACTGCGTTTTTTTTTGGATACGGCCTCGAGCTCATAAAATCTATATATATAAAAGAAGTGTACATTTTGATTGTCACTCCATAACTCGAGAACGGCTCGACAGATTGCCATGAAATTTAGGAAAGATACAGGAAGGAGAGATGATGGTTAGTTGATTTTGAAATCCCAAATCGGTTTAGCCTTTCTTGAGTTATGATTTTTTTTAGAAAAATTTAATATATATTTTGGAAGCTCTTTTTTCTGGACCGCAAAGTTCGAGAACGGCTGAACCGATTGAGATGAAATTTTGAGCATAGATTTGGTCGTGGCTCGACATGGTTATAGGCTAAACGATTCCAAAGATTTAGAAACGTCTTAGATATATCGACCAAAATGTGGACCAGGGTAACCCTAAAATGCGGTCATGGGATATGGGTATCAAACGATAGGTATGGACGAGGGTTTTAATGTAGAGTTGATTTCCTTTCAATATCTATCATAGTTTGCGAGATATCGACCAAAATGTGGACCAGGATAACTCTATAATATGTATATAAAAGAAAGTGGTATTAGTTACACTATTTATAACACAAGAACGGATGAACCGATTTAGATGAAAATAGGTGGAAAAGGTAGCTTAACACCAGGAGGCGGATATAGGATACTTCTTATCCCGTTCTGTGGATCTAGGTAATCATGGGATGTGTTTGTACAATATGAGTACCAAATGGAAGCTATTTATGAGCACTTTAATACGGGATATTTTTCGTACCCCTGTGTGACTAGGGTCTCGAGATATAGGCCAAAACGTGGCCTCGTGTACCCCTAGACAGTGTTTATCTATATATATAAAAATCAAATTCTGTATGTGTGTGTGTTCGGTATGGAAACATATTTCCGACACTTCAATTTCGATCAAACTATAATGTTTTAGGCTAAAAGTAATTTCGATATATATAAAAGGGGCGTGGCACCTCCCATACAAATGAAATCTTTGGTACTCATAACTCTGAATGTATACATGCCAGAACATTGAAATTCAGTAAGGAGTTATATGAAGTGAATTTTTAACACCACCAAGAGAATGTGGAATTAGGAAAAAGGGGGCGTGGCACCTCCCATACGAATGGAATATATCATACTGCATATCTCTGGATGTAGTAATGGTAGGATAATGTGAATTGGTAAGGAGCTATATGAGGTTAAGTCCTAACACCTCAAGTAAAATGTGGAATTGGGAAAAAAGGGGAGTGGCACCTTCCCTACAAATGAGGTTTTTCAGAACTATGGGCTGCCGTACAAACTTAGATTATTTTAACACCTAAAGTTTGACTGATTGTTGAGTTTGAAAATTTGTTAGCTTCAGTCTATCTACATCTATATATATCGAAATCAATTCTGTGTATCTGTGTGTTACCTATGGAAACGCATTTCCCACTCTTCAATCATCACCAAATTTTGGCTGTAGGTTTCTTCGATCAAGACGAAGGTTTTTCATATTTCAGAATTAAGAATTTTAAATTGAAATTTTTTTGGCTATGCGAACGAGCAATCTTAGGTCCCAAAAATGATCATGTTAACAAAATCAATGATCGCATTCAAAACCAAATTCCTGGTGAAGTGACGAAATGTAAATCTATCGACACAGTTACAGATGAAAATCAAATTGTGAATTATCCAATTGAATTTCTAAACTCTTTAGAACCACCAATCATGCTTCTTCGAAATTTAGACCCACCAAAATTGTGCAATGGAACCAGACTTTGCGCTAGAAATTAATGCCGAATGTAATCGAAGCAACGAAGGACAATCGCTTACTGTTGCAGGATTACATTTTACAGAGTCCGTGCTTTTCCCATGGCCACCAATCATGCTTAGGTTGCTTGCTCTAGAGTTGGAATGCCAACAAATTTGTTTATCTTTGCACCGAACGAAAAAAAACCAAAAATATTGTGTACCCACTTATATTACAATAAGATACAATAATAAAATGGTTTAAATGAAAATTTCACCAAATATGCGTACATAATTCGATTCAATTTACAGAACAATAACTAAATTACCAAAAAACAAAACAGAAAAAATTACACAACATTCATTCGATCTCAGGCGTTACAACGTACGCCGGATAAAGCTAGTAGTTTAATAAATTTTAAAGATTAAAGGCCAATAATAATTAAAAAAAGGATATCAATTATTTTATATAAACTAGTGCACCCTGAATGTATGTACATGAATGGTTTTACAAATTCTAAGAACTTTCCAATCGAGTAAAATTTTGCGTAGCTTATTTTTAGACCATAAGTTCTTATATTCCGCCCTGCAAATTAAACATTTTTTAACGGACAGCTTAGTGCACATATACGGATACAAAATTGTGTTGTTTATTTTTCACTAAATCCGAACAGGCATTTCTATAAATGTTTTGAAAAGTAACTTAAAGTAAACTTACTGTGTTAAACGATATATAAACGTCTATATTAAATATATTGATTTTTAGTAAATAGTAAATGTTTACGAAAAAGGACGAGATTTGTAAATTTTTTTCAAGTTAGAAATTTAAAACTATTTTTAAAAACGTTTGTCTTGAGTTAAAACAGGTTTTTTCTCCAACAACCCATTAGAATTGCAGCCATTCTTCAATTAATATATGCATGAAATTAAGAATTAATTGATATTATATATATGCATGTATATAAATTTAATGTGTATATGTTAATATTATTGAACTGATTGAAATAACAATCATCGTTTATTACAAGCTTTTTGAAACAATTTATAACAAGCTTTATTTTTGACATACTTATAAATTTGCATTTTTAATCTTAACACCAACGAGCTGTTTCGATTATTTCACGCTTATTTCTAAACAATTTGTAGACAAAAAACTACGTTTGATAAGCTTGGTGTTTATTTGAGAAAACTTTTTATAAACTTACATTACGTTTACTTTGCTTTTTGGGTAAATATTAACAAGAAACATGCTGTTTTGCGTGCTAACAGTATTATATATTGGTAACGAAATTTTTCAAAAATTGGCATGCCGTAATAAATATTTTGTTACGAGGCCGCGAATAGAGAAATATAACATAAGTTGATATGCTCATACACCGCGTACATAAATTGAATGGGCGTTTTAATCTTTTATAAAAAACGTACACTATTCAGTAGGAAAAATACTGGGCGACCACAAGTAAAAAAAACGCTATATGATATTTGATATTTAAGCACATGGATAAAAGTTTGAGCATATGTAGATTTTAAATCACTGAGCGGTTTAAGAACTTTCAATTTAAATTGGAAACTTAATTTACTATGTTTTTATACCTTGCCGTAAACTGGGTATATACTTTGATTGGAGTGTGTTGTGTTTAGCTACGGTGCTCCCCGAGGTTTAGGGAGTGTCGATGTGAGGTCTTCGTTACAGATCCCGTCCTCCGTACACAGCATCATTAAGGGCTGGCCGACCATCTGGAACGATATATGGCCCACATTAACTTCAGGCAATCGTTGTCGCCTCTACGACGCATACTACGCGGTATATTCTAACCCCTGACCGCTGGTAACGTGGTGTACAGGTATAAAGGAATCGAGATAGATATAGATTTCCATATATCAAAATCATCAGTATCGAAAAAAAATAATTGATTGAGCCATGTCCGTCCGTCCGTCTGTCCCGTTAACACGATAACTTTAGTAAATATTGAGATATCTTCACCAAATTTGGTACACAAGCTTATCTGGACCCTGGATTGGTAATGAAAATGAGCGAAATCGGATGATAACTACGCCCACTTTTTATATATATAACATTTGGAATACCCAAAAAATCTGATTACTTAGTAAATAAAACACCTAGAATTTTGAAGTTTGACTTGTAGACTGATATTGAGACTCTTGATAAAAATTTGGAACATTTTTTTAAAATGGGCGTGGCACCGCCCACTTGTGATAAAATCAATTTTACAAATATTATTAATCATAAATCAAAAATCGTTAAACCTATCGTAACAAAATTCGGCAGAGAGTTTGCCCTTACCATAAGGAATGCTTCAAAGAAAAAATAACGAAATCGGTTAAGGACCAAGCCCACTTTTATATAAAGATGTTTTAACAGTGTCGTGGACGAATAAAATAAGCTATATCTTCTTATACCAATGGTATTTCATTTCCCAAGTGGATTTATTACAAGAATAGGGAAACACTTCAAATTTAAAAAATGGGCGTGGCTACCGCCCCTTTTATGACTAAGCAATTTTCTATGTTTCGGGAGCCATAACTCGTAGTAAAATTAACGGATCGTAATAAAATTCGGTACACAATTATCCCTATAGCAGGAAATATTTCTAGAAAAAATGGACGAGATCGGTCAAAGACCACGCCCCACTTTTATATAAACGATTTTAAAGAAGAGTCTTAGACGAAAATAATAAGCTATATCTTGGCGAAAAAGAGATTTGTATCAATAGAATTTAACTTTTAATTGAATTATAACATTAATAGAAATACACTAAAATTAAAAAAATGGGCGTGGCATCGCCCTTTTAATGGTTAAGCAATTTTCTATGTTTCGGGAGCCATAACTCGAAGGAAAATTAACATATCGTAATAAATTTGGGTACACATATTTTTCTTATAGCAGGAAATATTTCTAGTAAAAATGGATAATATTGGTTAAGGACCGCGCCCACTTTTATATAAATGACTTCAAAAAGGGTCGTAAGCAAAAATAATAAGTTAAATCTTAGCGAAAAATAGTTTTGTACCAATCGTATTTTTATTGTTCTGTTATATTTTATTTTAAAATAAACAGTAGGGAAATCCCCATATCTGAAGGAAAACTGCATTATTACCTGCTCAAGGTCATAGGTGTTAGCCTCTGTATCCTTTTTGCTTCTTTTAAACGAAAATTAGTTCAGAATAGAACCAAATGTAGATATATGTATTATTGCGCAGCCTTGTAACACTATTAAGCAAACAAAACAAACAACAATAGCATTTCAAGTGTACAGCTGGGTATGTAATGTTCGGTTTCACCCGAACTTAGACTTCCTTACTTGTTTATTTTTAATTTTATACAGTTTATATAATAAAAACTTAAGCAATTGAGCAATAAGTCTAAATTCTAAAAATTTATTGTAAAAGAAAGTTAAAAAATTTGAAAATAGGAACTTGTACACTCTTCTGGTTTTGATCCAAGACGCAATAAAAGACAGTCGAAGTCAATATTACAAAATGGAGTCGCATTTGACAAAACTCACACTCATAAATTGAAATGTTGCTGCTTGACCTATCTGCGGCACTGATTTTTTCATTATCATAAAAAAATACTACATTAATGCCTTTCCGAAATTTGAAATAACGTGCAGGAAAATAACGCTTGTGGTCTGTACTTCGATTTGTGGGAAGGTTTAGTTCCTTTTCCTGAGAGGAAATGAAAACCGAAACCAATTCAAAATTCATCGTACAACGTCAAAACCTCGACTATTAAATCGATTCACGTAAAAATGTCGTTAGTAGATATTGGAGAAGCCATAACGAAATGTACTCATTGGGCATGTTAACTTATTCAGGTAAAAGTCTAGAACAGGAATCTACTGCTAATACGCGTCTAAAAATATCGAGAGAGGTGACCTCGACAAACAATAATCCGAAGGCGGAAAAGAAAAATTGTATCTCTGTCCAGAGATATCTGCAGTTGAAGTTGGCAATTTTCCTGTGGTTGTTGTAATGTTTTTGTGCACTGAAAAAATTTTGTGTATAAGGGGATTTTGCACGCATTTAATTTTGATCCCACCTCATTGGTGAACCGGCCAGTTTAATTTTTTATAAGCTTGTCTGAAGGCCGTCAACGCAACCCGGGGCCATTTTTCGGGTTTTCGTCAATATCTTTTGAACGAGCTAAAATTTTTATTTCCGCCTTCGAATTATTGTTATCGAGGTCAATCGCGCCTTTTGACACTTCTCTGGATATTTTTGGGTGCGTATTAAAAGTCGACCTTCTGTACTATTAATTCCGTCTGTTCGGAACATTCGTCTTCATTTAAGAATTTGGGGAATCGGTTTATATTTGGAATATTATGTATATACTTATTTGATATATTCGGACCTCTTGAGGTAGTATCAAATGAACGTATTCCGAACAATCTGAATTAACGTTTTATCTGGAACGCTTCCATGAATACTTAACGGAAAAGAGCTTTCCGAAATTTCAGAATAAAAAGGTCAATACTCCCTGTGTAGCAGGACCGCACAAAAGCTTAACTCTTCTGTCAAAGTCTAGGTAGGAATATAAAGTTCTAAGACAATAAGCCATTTTATTTTTGTTTTTGTCAGTTCATTGCGGCTGCTGAGTAGCGTATCACCCCATCTCGGCTGCCTGTTCAAAATCGTGCTATCTCAAAATATGTTTCAAAAATTTCCCAATTCAGGATTTGTCACAAAACCGCCATATATTAGAGTTAGATTGAAGAACGCTTCATCTCACAATGCTTTTCATTAACTCCCACTTATGACAAAAATGCATTGAACTTATGCTCATATATGGGAGTTTTGAAAAAAATTTTGAATAAAATTCTAAGGTACGGCATTCTTCAACAATTTCTGAAAGAATGACCAAACCACATAACTTTATAATTCACGACATATTTAGTAGAAAATTAATTATTTCCCAAAACCTGTTGGCATTTACAAATTCTTATCACTACTAATATACTACCAAAGATAATTTTCTACTAGAATTTTCACTGAAGGGTATTGAATTGTTCCCCGTTTTCCTTACTTCGTCAAAGCAACCCGTCCAGATTTTTCAATTTGGGAGTGTCTAAGATCTGTCATCATTGGAGAACAAACCTCTAGTAATTGAATCATGCAATCATGCCAACAAATGTAACTTTGGACTGAGTAGTCAATTGTATAATAAAGTCCTCTGTCGGCGAACGAAGATCATGATCTACAAATCACTTTTTATACCCGTCATTCTATATGGTGCAGAAGCACATACCATGACAGCATCAGAAGAGGCGAGTGTTCGAGAGAAAAGTTCTTCGAAAGATTATGGGCCTATATGTGTCGACGACGGCGAGTCTTAATGAGACACCAACATAGTACAGCGAATTAAAACACAGCGGCTACGTTAGCTAAGTCATTTATTGCGAACGAAAGATGATGCCACAAACCATATAAGTATTTATAGGAACCCGCCTAAAGAAGCAGAAGAAGAGGACGGCACCCACTCCGCTGTGAGGACTTCTACTTTAAAATTAAAAAAGAAAGGTTCTCGATTATATTGGTATTTTTGCATAATCTTCCTATCAGTGGCTTGCAAGGTTGTTCCCCAAATAAAAAGGTCAGAGACTTCAGCATTTAACAAGTTGTATTTCTGACAACTAACACAGTTTATGTCGCATGCGTTAAAGTGGAACAACCTATATTCTAGTATCTTGGTTACACACGAAACTTATACACCTTACTTGTTTTTTAAAAGCTGCGTGACTCATTTTTACTTTGTGTTTTCCTATTCATGGCTGCCAACAGTCCAGGTGTTTTCATGACGCAAATGGGACTGGATCTTTGCTTCATGGGCAGCAGATTACGTTTTGTCCTCGCTGTCCATCAAACCCATAATTTCCGCTTCTTCACAAATCCTCCGGCGAGGGTTGTTAAGATGATGATGCCAATGTCGTCCGCATATGCCAGTGAGCTAAGGGTGTGTCGTCTTCCTTCCTCGCCTGTATGAGGGGTCGGCCAACGGAATGCATTCCATATTCTTCATGTTGGCATATTTCTGACAATTCAAAGGAAGATAATTCTTAAAATTTGTATAAATATCTTTATTAATAAACACAAATATGTACATTAAGGTGTATACAGGTATCGCAATGCTTATGGAGTACAGACTAACACTAAAACATGAACTACATATTAAAGTAGGCACATAAATTTAATAATGTATGTAAATTAGACAAATGCATTAGATACAAAAAAAAGTTTCAAAATACCGCCCCTGAATATAAAGCAACATCACCTCGGCACATACATTTTTATTTGTTTTGAACATTCTAAAAGCAGCCTGAATCGTTTTTTTTGGAACTTGGTTATTTAAAATTTAGTATCAAAATGCATGTGTGATTTATTTGACCGTGGGAAGTAACCAATTTCATCTAACGTCCTTTAGAGCTCTGGACGGTTTAACATAGTCAATTTCTATAGTTTTGTAAAAATAAAAAACATACATTAAGGAGCTTAAAGGCGATTAGCTGCTAAAACTGAGTAAGTGGGAATATTCCTGTAAACCAGTTTAACCGCACTACGCCACTGTTGGAAGGATATACAAAATTTGTAGTAGTCTTTCTTTATATAACTTCAAATTTGAGGGATATTCTTTTGCAAATTTTTCAACCCGCCTAATGTACCTACATATACATATACATACATATACACAAATTTTACTAAAATTGATAAATAAATTACAGATTTAGTTACATAAGTATATTATTTTTCGTGGAGAAATAAATATTATTCAGCAAATTCAGTTCCGTTTCCACATAATTAAGCAATCATGTATGTACATTAGGGGGTTTTTTTTTAATTTTCCAGCGCGTGAACAAAAATTTTTCACAAATGTATTTTGTTGTTGTGTGTTGAAAACTTTTGACAGGTAAATGGAAACTTTCTACGTATTCTATGGTTTCCAGACAGAGAGAATATCCGTAATATGTTAATAGTTTAAAATTTTCTATAAATAAATGTTGATACATTTATAAAGGTCACATCCAGAGCTGCTCAACCCTTTACGCTTATAGCACTTTTGTTTTTGTTTTGCCCTGAAGAATAGGCACAGATACAAACTCACACTTTGAATATAAAAAAACAAATTTCATAGCACTCCCATATGTCCTCACATATAAAGTGGTCCATCATCAAATTCTCCAAACGTCTTGCTTGCAATTTTTTTCTATGCGCTAAGCCGTTTCTGAGTCACAGCGCGGAAGGCGCTAACATTCTGTAAAACTTTGCATGGTCCTAGATTAGTTACAAATGCAGCTATGTCGTTAAAATTTTGTATTTTGACCCGGGGTCAGTATTCCATAGCACAATTGTGCTCTCATTGGGTATGCGAAAGGGTATTATGCATGAATTTTATATGAAAGTGCAAAAAAAAAGCACTTCCATATGAAACCAAGGCACATCGCTATGATATTCAAATTTACACTATCAAATTGACACCTCAAAATTTTTCAAAAAATTTTAGCACTGAGAAAAGTTTTTATCCAAATTTTATTCATTAATTCCTTTTCAAATTAATTTATTCAAAATTCTTTTAATATTTTTTTTTCAGTTTAAACAAGTTTCAGTGTACATATAATTTGTATATGTATTGTGATTTGCATTTAAATATACAAATTTTTGAACAGCCCTGGTCACACCAATCATCTGGTAATATGATGAACTTGAAATATTCTAATACAAAATGTTGCTGTGAGTGCCCTAACTGGGTTTTAATATTCAGCACTTCATATGTCCAAATAAAATTATTATTAAACGAATGTCTCATTTATAAGGATATCACTTAAATCTATTATCCACGCTGCATGGGAATAAACCTGCACAGCTTCCTCGTCGTACAATTTGGATATCTGCGAATGATAAAAAATAAAAATGACGTTAATATACTGATTTATGTGGCGCATATAGGCAAGTGTAACTATAATATTCTGTATTTATTACACCCAGATTTATTTGCACACATCATATTATTCCTTAAATCGCATTACGGTAGCTTGTACGTTATAAAATAACTGAGGTAGCTATAGACCTCCCTATGTAAAAATTATCAGTGAATGTCTTAAGATAACCGGGGTTTAACATCGCAAAATTTAGATTTTCGGAAATATCCCGCCCCCTGATGCTCTCAGTTCCGGCTGGTCCAGCATCAAATTCTCCAAAAGTCTTGCTTGCAATTTTTTTTATGCGCTAAACCGTTTCTGAGTCACAGCGCGGAAGGCGATAACATTCGGTCAAACTTTGTATGGTCCTAAATTAGTTACAAATGCAGCTATGTCGTCAAAATTGTGTATTTTGACCCGTGGTCAGTATTCCATAGCACAATGGTGCTCTCATTGGGTATGCGAAAGGGTATTAACTTAAAATTTTTGGAGACCTATGATTTTGACTATCACTGGGGTCGCCAAGAACAAAGATTACAAATTTTGAAAAGCAGTCAGTTATTTCTTAGATATACATATTTTGTTATGCAGATGTGATAGCTCAGTGTAATTATGGTTATACATATTAGTTATAGTAACCGTGGGCGAATGACGAGGTGTGATGGTAGCGTGCTCTCCTACTATACAGAAGTTCCTGGGCTCAAGGCCCGGGGGAACCAAATTAAAAACAATCATTTCTAAGCGCGGGAGCTTCTCTGCAGTGATTTGGAAAACACTACGAGTGCATTTCTGCCATGCAAAGCTTCTCAGGGATAATTCACATGCCTTTCAGATGCATATAAAATTTAGGTCCCGTCTCACCAATTTGTAGGAAACAACTAAATTAAAAAAAGCACGATGCAAATTGGAAGGGAAGTTCGATCTTAATCTCCGCGCAGGCATAGTGTGCCTTTTGTTTATTTTCTTTTTACTACCAGCGGGCTAGGGGGCTTGAAATATACACGCGGCGGTCTGCCTGTCAAGTTGTTGCCAGCGCACCCAACTTCCTCATGGATCTAGGGGGTGGGAGGGCGTTATGACCTTGAAGGTTTCATGTGGTCATACTAAATCGTTCCCGAGATGGTCGGGCTGGTGCCTTAATGGTGCTTCTTACCTGAACGTACAGGCTCTGCATCCGGCAAAGGACCATCAATATCGATAACACCCAAGGCCTTCGGGGAGTGTCCTTATTGCTACAACAACACCAACAACAACAACGGTAGTTAACGATAGATACTTACGGTAATATTTGTTATCACAGCATTGGTCACTGTTACAACAGTTACGGTAACAATGATTACAATTATAAAAGTTGTGGTAGCAGTATATTTGAAAAAAAAATAACGGTAACAATAATTCCCTACAACTACTTGCGATAATATTAGTCGACAATATTCGAGACGACAGTTGTACCGGTATCAACAATTTCTGGAATAATAGTGACGGAGCATAGGTTAAAATTACTATATTTACGGAATCATTACAAATGTACCATAATTTATGCCTGTTATATATTAAAGCTGCAGTCATAGAAATTTTTATTTAAAATGATATTTCCATACAATTTTCCAAATATAGCAGCTTCATAACGGCTGCTGCGGTGCGGTGGTAGCGTGCTTGCCTACCACACCACAGGTCCTGGGTTTAAGGTGTGGCAAAAGCTAAATCAAAAACTTTAGAAAAAAGTTGTCTCAATCAGAAAAAGACATTTCAAATCGGATTCGCCCCTCGACCATGACAAGCCTCCCAGCGAAAATTCAACTGCTCTTCAAATGCCGTTTTGAGTCGGCATAAAACATGTAGCTCCCGTCCCGTAGTACGTAGAAGCACATCGCTAATTGGCAGAGAAGTTTGACCGAAATCTTCGGAGGTATATTGCGCCTTGTATTTCTCTTTATTTTTAGAGCCTCATACACCTATTTGATATTTTATGAAAGAAAGGGGTAAATTTTCTAAGTCACCATTCAGACTTCGCTAAACCTTGACTACTGTATGACACGCCTTGACTGTCTCCAATAGGGGCTGAAATTAATGTTATATTTTTGGCCGTGCATTGTTAAAAGTTTGAGCCCGAATTTGAAACTTTATTGTATTGTTTTATGACCAAACCAAATTTGGTTCAACTTGGCTTCAATTTTAAACCCGGGAAATCTAACTTGTTTTAAAAGAAAGTACACAAAGTACGATCCTTTAACAGGTTTCGTAGTGTGCTATCAAATCCATGTAACAAAACATATACTTAACACTTAATATGTATAACAATATTTTGTGAATAATAATATATTTTAAAAAACTAAAAAAACACGATTTTAAATATTTAGTTTTAAAATCCACAATCCACTTAGATATTTGATGTTGAAAGCACCGTAGCACAGAGGGTCGTGTCTCCGCTATTAAGCACAACTCGTTTTGTAGCGAGTTCTTTAACCACCGCCGCTAATTGCCCCTAGATGGGTCTAACTCTCCTTTGCACGCCCAGCCTAGAGTGTTACAAACAAGCATACATACAAGTGAGCTAATACAAGCGTGTTAAAAAGAAACCCTTTTCGCCACTGAAATTTTTATTAAAAGACTTTCAACGCCAATATTGAACTTGTCGGTCGTTTTATTTTAAAACCATGATTTCAATCACAAGAGGTTTGCTCGACAGACACATTTTTTGAAAATTGCAGCCATTTTGCTCCCAAATCGAATTGACATCCGTTAACTGTGTTATTTCTTTGCTAATTTTCGAAAAATATTAGTAGTAGAAATAGGAAGCAATCAGTTTACAAATGCCCGATAAGTACTGAACTGCATAATTCCTTAGATTTTTTTTTATTTTATTGTGAATCTATTAACTATGCCTCGTCTATAAGTATGGCTGAACATTGAACATAGGTAATTTTATGAAAAGTGAGGGCACCACGAAATCGTGCACTTTCGTAAACCTATGAATATACGAAACTTAAACTAATTCAAACTAACTAATAAAAATGTCATTAGTAGATATTGGAGATGCCATAACGAAATGTACTCATTGGGCATGTCAACTTATTCAGGTAAAAGTGTAGAACAGGAATCTACTGCTAATACGCGTCTAAAAATATCGAGAGAGGTTACCTCGACAACAATAATCCGAAGGCGGAAAAGAAAAATTGTATCTCTGTCCAGAGATATCTGCAGTTGAAGTTGGCAATTTTCATGTGGTTGTTGTAATGTTTTTGTGCACTGAAAAAGATTTTGTGTACAAAGGGATTTTGCACACATTTAATTTTGACCCCCCTCATTGGTGAACCGGCCAGGGTAATTTTTTATAAGCTCGGCTGAAGGCCGTCAACGCAACCCGGGGACATTTTTCCGTTTTTCGACAATATCTTTTAAACGGGCTAAAATTTTTATTTCCGCCTTCGAATTATTGTTATCGAGGTCAATCGCGTCTTTTGACACTTCTCTGAATATTTTTGGGCGCGTATTAAAAGTCGACCTTCTGTTCTATTAATTCCGTATGTTCGGAATATTCGTCTCCATTTAAGAATTTGGAGAATCGGTTTATATTTGAAATATTATGTATATACTTATTTGATATATTCGGAGCTCGTGAGGTAGTATCAAATGAATGTATTCCGAATATTCTAAATTAACGGTTTATCCGGAACGCTTCAATGAATACTTAACTGAAAAGAGCTTTCCGAAATTTCAGAATAGAAAGGTGAATACTCCCTGTGTAGCAGGACCGCACAAAAGCTTAACTCTTCTTTTAAAGTCAAGGTAGGAATATAAAGTTCTAAGACAATAAGCCATTTTCTTTTATTTTTATTTATGTTAGTTCATTGCGGCTGCTGGGTAGCGTATCACCCCATGAAGGCTGCCTGTTCAAAACCGCACAATCATGAATCATGCTTTAAAACAATCTTGAGATTTTAGACTTGTTCTAAAAAATTTAAAAATTTAACGCGAATTGTATTTAAAAATACAGTAGTAAATTGAGAGGCTTCCAATTTGGTGTGTAAGAGTTTGAAAAATTGCTTAAAAAGTTTAATGGCTTAAAACTTAGGCGCATATCTTTAACTGTAAGGTATAATAGTTTAAAGAAGTAAAACTTAATAAAAAACTTTTTAATTGATTTTAAGGGACCACTCTAACGTACAGATAGATGCATGTGAGTCTGTAGTTGTGTTTAACGAGTCGATATATGAACTATCCTCCAAGCAAAGTTGTGAGCAAAGTTGATTACAAAACAAAAAGGTAACATAGGGGTCACATAGTCAGACCCCTTCAAAAACAGCCCAACCAAAAGAAACATTAAAAATAAAATACGGATTTCACAATTCCATATTTCTAAACACGTACTCATCATTCTCTTAGCAGAAGTTATCACTTACCCGCTCCACAAAGTCGTGCACAATCGAACTTTTGTGGATTCTGATATTGTTGCTGATTACTCGCACAGATGGGATTATATTCCGAGGTCGTTGGACAATTACCAAAACAGTTAAGAAATAGTAGCGATGAAGTGGTTGGTGCAGTGAATGGTGCTATTGTTGCAATCATAGGACGATTATTTATAAACACAACATTCGCGTCAGTATTTGTATTGCTGTTGTTGTTGTTATTATTTTGTTGAACGTTCGATGGATGTTGTTGTTGTTGGGGTGTTGCTGTTGTTTCAGCTGTCATTGTTGGAGTACTGGTTGTCTGCGGCCGTCGATCATTGCTGAATATTAACGGTTCCCCAGGGCCAGGACGCCTTGATTGCGGGCGAGCAAAAGGGTTGAGATCGAAATCTCCGCCGGATGGATTGAATATAGAGTCAAAATCGAATTGCCGTTTTAATCGAGGTGTGTTTGCATTTTCTGCTAGTGGAACTGCGTGCGCCATTGTGTTTATTGTGGAGAGCAGCACTGAGTGGTTAAAAGAGAAGGTTGGTATTATTTATTAAATATTCAAAAATAACTCGTTGCCTTTCAAACTTTACACCCACACATACCTGTCAAACAGAAACAACGCATCTGCATTATTTTAAATATAAATAAAGAATATCCAGGCTTTTATTTAGTATTTAATTTACAAAAATGTTTACACTTCACACTGCAAAACTTGACTGGTTTGTTGCTCAGCGTTCGACTAGCTTTAAGTAAGCATAAGTAAGCTGAGATTAAATAAAACAAGTAAGGATGGGACTGTCTTCGGCTGTGCCGAAGACTTCATACCTTTCATGAATGGAACTGAACAATAATCTTATCCCGTTCTTAATCCCCAAATAATCGGATGTATAAGATAAGAAATATATAGTGAACAGATGTACATACTTACACGATTTTTAAGATAAATACTGTCACGGATATTAACATCACTAAGTTATACCATCACTAAGGCGATGCCAAGGCCACGATAAGCAGTATTTACGTCAATAATCAAATCATGTATACACATATATAAGGCAGCCGAAAGATGTCACACACAGATGCATTTACTTATACGCCTATGTATGCGCGAGAGACTGTAAACTACAAACATTCACATCAATAATTCAGTCATTATGTATCTACATAAACGAATAAATAATTGCGTCTACACATATGTACGTATACGAGCGGAGCGGCAATGCACAAACACATGCATATATCTTATCTGAGTTGTCACAAGAGAGAGCAATAATTTGTGCACGTAGTTGTGGCTGGCGATTTTGTAGCCGAAACTAACTAGTAACTTCTGGAAATCGAAGAGCCTAGAAGTATGCAGCGTAAACTATAAAAGCGGGGCAGGCGAGTAAGAAGTAATTCAGTTTGAGTTGAGCTATCAATCAGTTTGATTAAGCACGCGATCTGGCGGCCAATAGTAGAGTTTCATTTGAGTTATCAATCAGTTTGGTTATTAAGCCAGCGAGTAGCAAAGTATAAGTGTTATTGTGAAGTACTTTAATAAAGGCCATTTTTCCATCGTTCAATATTGGAGTTATTTATTCAACAGTTTAGTGCTTCGAACTTAGCAAAATAAGAGGATTTGCAAGCAAAATCGTTACAATATAAAATAAAAAATAGAGGTACTTTGTGTGAGGATGCAAGGTTCAGGTTTTTTGTGGTCTGCGTGTAAAAACTATGACTACGAATCACATATTTCAACAATATATGACGTAAATATAACTATTTGATGAATTTTGAAGCTTCTAGCCGTAAAAAGGGGAAAAACTGACAGTTTATATGGGGTATATAATATATATACCACGATCTCTAGGATTTTTTCAGACAACAATACATGCAATATACGTAAGCATTTGGTGAAATTTGAAGCTTCTAGCTGTTAAAATGGGGCAGAAATTGCGCAAAGTTTCTTATCTGAACAATCGGTTGTATGAGATATATACTATATATCCCACCGATCTCAATGATTTTTTCAGACAACAATATATGCTACATACGTAAGCATTTGGTGAAATTTGAAGCTTCTAGCTGTTAAAATGAGGCAGAAATTGCGCAAAGTTTCTTATCTGAACAATCGGTTGTATGAGATATATACTATATATACCACCGGTCTCTATGATTTTTTCAGACAACAATATATGCTATACACGTAAGCATTTGGTGAAATTTGAACATATCTAAACGATTTTTAAGATAAATATAAAATAAAAAATAGGTAGGTACTTTGTGTGAGGATGCAAAGCTTCACGTTTTTTGTGGTCTGCATGTAAAAACTATGACTACGAATCACGTATTTCAAAAATATATGACGTAAACGTATCTATTTGATGAAATTTGATGAATTTGAAGCTTCTAGCCGTAAAAAAGGGGCAAAAATGACAGTTTATATGGGGTATATAATATATATACCCCATTTTTTTCAGACAACAACGTATGCTATATACGTAAGCATTCGTTGAAATTTGAAGCCTCTAGCTCTTAAAATAGGGCAGTAATTACGAAAGTTTCTTATCTGAACAATCGGTTGTGGGGGATATATACTATATATACGACCGATCTCATCAATTTTTTCAGACAACAATATGTGCAATATACGAAAGTATATGGTGAAGTTTGAAGCTTCAATCTGTTAAATTGAGGAAGATATGACAAAAATCCAATTTTTCTGAAAAATCGGTTGTATGGAGGATATATGCTATAGTGGTCCGATCCGGCCGGTTCAGACAAATATCTAATCGGACACCCAAATACATCCGCTCACCAAATTTTATCAAGATATCTCAAAAATTGAGGGACTAGTTTGCATACAAACAGACAGACGGACAGACGGACATGGCTAAATCAACTCAGCTCTTCATCCTGATTATTTCGGTATACTTAATGGTTGGTCTATCTATTTTCCTTTAAGGACCTACAATTTTGGGTTTCGTGACGAAATTAATATACCATTTCATTTTCATGAAAGTTATAAATATTGAAAAGAGAAACAAGTTACGAGATGCATAAACAATTATAAATATGTCTAAGGAGATATGTATGTAACATATATTTACAATATTCTCTCTAAAACACGGATAAGCTCACAGCAGTTAAGCCAATAAGCAAAACTAATTGATAAACTCATTTTAAAAATTCCAGTAGTGATCGAGTTTATTTCAAAGTTAATCTTGACCTTGGTCAGCAACGTCAGGGCCGGATTAACTCCGACTTCCTGGGTGTTTAATACGGAGAGAAGAGTGAAGAAACTTACACAAGAAAGCCCCCACCGCAATGAAGGCATGCCAAAAAATGCTGTATTTAAGAGGCGCTAATCACCCTCCTTATCACTGGTTATTTACAGTGATAATCAAGCAATCCTATACTAGGCAGGACTTCACGGAGAATGCGTTAGAAGATTCAGTCGTTAATATACATATATCGGGCTTCCATTGGATAAACTGAACTAGGAACCCTGTACGACACACTCAAAAATGTTTCCAATATGGACCAAATTTTTTGTGTGATATCGTCTATAACACAAGAAAAAACAATTTAAGTTCTCGGAATCTCCATATACAAATTTTAACTTAAATCGCTACGCGACCACCTCCCCCAATAGGAACCAAAATGTATATGTGATATTGACTCTGGCCAGGAACAAACAGCATAACATAGCAAAAAACGGCAACAGCTAAACAAGCAAACTGCATCGACTAGTTTGCGTTGGCATAACGGGTGCGATGAGAACCGCCCCTGCTGATGCACTTAGTGCTTTAGTGGGAATACCTCCCTTCTCCATTCTGATAGAGAAAGAGGCAACACTAGGCACACTACGACTTCCAAATATTTCTGAGTTGAAGCAAGGAAATATGATAGGGCATATGAAAGTAATAAGAAAATTCATAGGAAATCCCTCATTACAACTGCGTGACGTAATGTCCTCTAAGCTCAGAATCTCACGGAACTTTGAAGTATCCATTGTGGACAGAACACACTGGGGAATACGGAATCCTTATATTGATCCTGACTCAGAGTTCTGGTCACGGATGGATCGAAATTCGATGATGGAAGAACGGGAGCTTGTATCTATGGGCCGAACCTCAAGAAATCGATACCAATGGGATGCTACCCCACCATATGTCAGGCAGAAATTCATGCAATAGAAGTCTGTGGAGAGAATGTCTGCGGAGAGGCTCAACATCGAAGAGCATCTACATTATGCCGGCAGCCAGGCGGCCCTGCGTGCCTTGCAATCCTACACAGTTACATCTAAGCTAGTGGATGAAAGCACTGAAATCCTTAATGCCCTGGGAGCCAAAAACAAGGTTTTGTTAGGATGGGTTCCCGGACATCAGGAACATGAAGGTTGTGAAGATGCAGATTACCTAGCAAAGCAGGGTGCTGCAGCGGCATTCTATGGTCCAGAGGCCTTTTGTGGACTTACAAAAGTACACGCCAGGGAAACTATAAGTAACTGGGAAACTAAACAATTCAGACGTCACTGGGTTGACTACCCAGGACAAAGGCAGGACAAAATGCTTATACTCCCGGCAACGAGAGTATCAGCCAAACTCATTAATCTAAGCAGGGAGGACCTAAGAACTCTCACTGGGTACTATACGGGACACTGCGGTATACGATATCACCTAAGTAAATTAAATCTATCCGATATCAAAATTTGTCGTTTCTGTGAGCTAGATGATGAAACGCCGGTTCACATTCTCTGCGAATGCGGCGCTCTAGCTAGGCAGAGACTATCCCATCTAGGTAGTGGGACTCTTAATCCCTATAGCTTCTCCAACTCAATTGTCAACCTCACCTACCCGTGGCGAATCCTGTTTCATTAACAGCCGAGGCTCTGGCGACCCCGAACTCCTGATGAATCTAGGGAGCGGGAGGGCGATATGGCCCCGAAGGTTGCATGTGGTCGTACCAAATCGTTCCCGAGATGGTCGGGCTCGTACCTTTATGGTGCTTGTTACCGTAACGTACCGGATCTGCATCCGGCAAAGGACCATCAACATCGATAACCCAGGCGTTCGGGGAGTATCCTTATCGCTACAGCAACGGCAACATGTCTGAATATTGATAAATCGATTATAAATACTGCTCGAATAAGACTAAAACCTGATCAAAAAAGTTAGTAAGAAAAGGCTGTTCAAGAAGAGTCAAATGCAGGATTATACTTCTACCGACAAAAGCGTCTCGAAAAGGGCTTTAGTATAAAATGCTCTGTGGGCAGCCATTTCACGAAAAATTTGCATATTTGTTGCCCTTTTCCCAGAAATAGAATTATGAAATCAAGTTTTTTTTTCATGATGAAATCATGATATAAAGTTTTTGTTTGCAGAGATGATCATAGTTATTTACACCCATATTCTCATTTCGTAATGCCAATTGGAGATAGTAGTCCTCTTTCACAATCCTTACCACCCCGTCATCTGTACCTAATTTGAAGAACATTTTTCTTCCGGATAGGTAAACAGTGGCCTTTTTCTCTTCTCTCATTTCTTCGCAATTTCATCCAATTCAGCAAAGGTAGAACCATTGGAAAGGTTAAGAACAGTGGCGCACTCTAGACTTTCGTAAAGCTTCGGAAAACTATTCGGCGTTCACTTATATGTCGTGTGAGCGTAGCGACATAGGTTCAGTAAAGCAAGCAGTCAATCAGTTTTAGCTTGTACTTCAAGCGTCATCTTTGCTTCAAGCAGTAAACATCTCATGCTTGAGTTCTATACTCGAACCAAGGCGAATCCATACCAGATGGTGGCAAAGCGAGTTCAACCAATTCGCCGTACAGAAGAATGTCTGGTCAAAATAAAATTTTCATTGATTTCGATTAACTGACATGTTGCAGTACAAGGCGTTGTATGGAAAATTATCCAGAAGAAGCAATCAGCTATTGGGATAACAACAAATGGTACTGAATTCGCCTTGACTCGAATATTATTTAAATACACACATACCACTGGAAAACAATTTGCTTTTATATTCAAAGCTCTGCCTGCGTTGCCCACCACTGGTCTACAAATAAGATATGTTTGTTTCATTCTATTTCTAACACAGTGCCGTGTGACATTGACCAAAATGGAAGTTCTGTCATCGGGATCGAAGCAGGGATGCGAAAGTTAACAAAAAAAGTAGTGGAATTTCAGATACTACACTATTTTGTACATCAGAAGTACTACTCTGTCGAATAGCCTTCACAAAAAAATAGAAAGACCAAACATGTTGATCAGTTGACCGTGGCTGTGAGCGAACAGCTTATAAACCTTGATAATGGGCAGGACTTACATACCCCATATGAATTTTCACTTCTAGAATAATATGTGCAAAAAAACGTTAAAATCAAAGAGAGAGATTATAAAAAAAGTAATTCGTTCTCTTCGCTACGTTGGTCAGCGTGAATGTGATTCATAAACAATTCAAATTAGAGCAAATCCATAAAATATAAATGTTAAAATTACCATAAACGGGGTTTTTCATTGCTTCATAAAGGATTGACACACATTTGTGGTTCTATTTCATATCCGGTTTGATTGAATACTTAAATAGAAATCAGTATATAAATTTAGAATTTTTAGTGAACCATTCTGCAGTACATAAAAGTAGGCATAAGCAAACATATCAATAAAAGAACACAATCATAAGCACAGGAAAGTGTTGGGGACGATGCCAACCCGATCAAACGCTGACGGCAGAGTGCTCACTATAAGCTATACTAGGTGGAACCCGATTTTTCTTTTCATATATTTTACAAGCTTGAAAATTTTTCTGGCACTCTGACAATAGTAACGCTTCTCGCTTCTCCTCTGTCATCAGCCTACGCAATATGTAAGACATGATAGCCTGTTGAGGTTAGACGTGGTTCAGTCATAGTAGCGATTGATGAAATATGCTTCATAGAGTTTTCCCATTGTTTGTAGGTTGAAGGACGTTTTTGCCAGCCAATAAAAGCTTTTTAAAAAAATAAAAATTATTTGTAGTGAAGTGTTATCATATAAAAAAATATATTATTAGGCCTGACTAAATTCACAGCGGCGGCTACAAAGCGACATCTGTCAAATTATTTTTACAAATGTTCATGTTGTTATTATTTGCGAGACAGAGCAGCACGAAAATCAATCGCGAGTGTCGCTTGTGGCCAGATTTAACCTAATTCTATTTTTGGCAAGGGACAGAGTGTCGTTCTTTTTGTTTTGTCAACAAAAAATAGAAGTAAATAACTGATACTAAAAGTTAATATTATCCATTTGTACATTTGTTTTTTAAACATAATTAATATATGCGTCCATTTGCGATAATTTATTGTGGTGTGGTCTGTAGCCGCCGTCCTCAATAGGACTGTCAACAAACCACATCCATAATAAAGCAAAGCTTGACGACAAGCATTGGCTACTTGATTACTTCGAACGCGATAGCCACAAACATAAATTATAGCAAATGTTAGCGAAAAATTTAGAAAAAAATATTAATTATGTTTAAAAAACACCCAAAAGAACGATTTTAGCTTATATTATATGTTATTTACTTCTATTTTTAGTTTTCATTGACAAAATAAAAAGGACGACACCCACTGACGCTACCTAAAAAAAGAATTAGGTTTAATCTGGCGATAACGGCATTCGTGATTGATTGCCGGTGCTGCCCTGTTGCGCCGTAAATAACGAACCTCATCATAACATGTGTTAAAATAATTTGGTAGATGTTGCTTTATAACCGCCGTCCTGAATGTAGTCAGGTCTAATGTTATCAAGCTAAATACTTACAATTCGAAGTTCGCGGTAATGATTTATCATTTACACGATTACTGTCATTTTTTATCATCTCTTTGTCATTATTTAACATCTCTCCATGTGTTGAAGCGTTGATCTGATTTGACGTTAATAATGAATCCGTTGTATTTGCTGCCTTTTGTAGACATTTCAAAATATGTGTCTCACTACGTTTACGCCCGCAACGACATTTTGCTAACAACGAATTGTACATGTCGGGTGAAGTGAAATATGAATCACCTTGACCGGTATATTCGTAGGACATAGTTCTGCAATTGTAAGCAAAGAGGAATAGGAAAATAAAGGAAGTAAAAAGGAAACAAGTAGACAGTTCGTTTCAGATTTTTGGAAGCTGAAAAAGCTCACCCTGTTTTTGTAGCATCTCCTTCAATTCTTTATTAACTTCATTTTGATTGTAAATTCTATTTAAACGTTTATCGCCAAGTTTGGCCCATTTTTTCTGGAAGTTGTGACGCGCTTCACGTTCTGTTTTTGCTTGTTCTTTGCTGTTTTTAGGATATTGATTTTGAACACACACACGTTTTTGATTTTCAACGCATCTACTCACCCTATACCAAGTTGTTTGGTGGGATCCATTACTTATTATAGTTTCTCAATTTTAAATATTCAGTTTGATATTTGAATACTTTTTTGAAAGAGGTTTGAGGGTTTTTGGATTCTTATAATATGAAGCAAGTAAATGTTATTTATTAAGTCAATACTAATAACGATGTTTTGTTTACTTGATTGCTTAGCGGCATGCGCCTTTAAGGGCCAATTAAACTTTCCTTAACCCTAACGCCATAGTCGTAATCATACCCATATAAGTCACCATTTATTGGCCCTTTAAAGCGTGCAGTTTTCATATGCTGCGTTTTACAAGCGTCTACGGCAATTACCTCATGTGTATCGAGCCTAATAAAGGGCCAATTAATGGTGACTTACATATACCATATACCTATAACCAGATAAAACAGCTGATCGAACCTACCTTATGGAAATCAATGTAATCGATTAATGGTGCCATACCATAACGCTAACGCCATAACCATACCATAGCCTAGCAATTGGTTTTTGGTTTCTCGCCATATCCATAACCTAAAAATATTTGAGTTGGTGAGTTTAATAACTTTTTGTAGATTTTATTCATTGTTTGTGGAATATGTTTGTAATTTTTTGCGTTTTCTTCATCTTTATGAAATTTTCACGATTTTTAGGTTAAGGATCACATTTGACATGGTTATGGATATGGGTATGGTTACGACTATGGCGTTAGGGTTAAGGACGTTTAATTAGCCCTTAATGTCTTACACTTGAACTTAAATGGAAAGCTGCAGCGCTATTCACTAACTTTTTTAACTACATTTGGAGATGTTAAATTAGCTTAACATAAATTTTAACACTTTTTCGATTCACTAACTTTTTGCCAACTCCAAATCCGATAATTTAACGTAGTCGATTTGGCATGTGTTATTTTAATGCAGATTTTGTGTAAGCTGTTAAAACATTGTTTACTTTCGTTTGGGCAAAATTACATTTTATTTAAAAAAATATGGCTTTCGAGTTGAGAAATAAAAGCAGTAAATGATCTAAATATAAAATATATATCAAAAATACTTCCCTTTGCTAAAATAGCTGCATAAAATTATTGGCGCGTACAAGAAATTGATTGTTTTTTTCGATTCCTCTTTGAACTTTTCGTAAATTTTGACATTTCACTACCAGCATTGCCACATCGAAATGATAGTTAACAAGTGTTGTTAAAGCTAAGTTAGTGAATCGCATGTATGATATAACAAACGAAAGTGTTTATGTTAAAAATCTCGTATGTAGATACGTTAAAAGTTAGTGAATAGCGCTACTGGACAGGATTCGTCAACTGGAACAAATTTACATGAAACTTCAAGTCGCTTAAAGCGGACTTGCATAAACGCTCTGCCTTAATACTTTGACATCGCTATAGCGGCCAAAGCGTTTACGTAAATCCGACTGCACGTTCGCTTTGAAAAAAGTAATAAAACTACGTTTATTTACTTTTTTTTACATGCAAATTAGTGTAAATAGTTAAAACATGCTTTATGCGCATATTTAAGAAAGGTATAAAAGGATATATTTTTCTAACAGCTTTGACAGATATTATTGAATCGATGTACGTGATTGGAAATTATTCGGAACCAAAAGCCACTTTCTCTCACTGATTCGCCGTGTACAAATTTTCTTTTGGTATGTTTTAAAAGACTTTTCTAATTTACATATCCCCTGCTGAGTGGATCACTGCATTGTGAATTCATACAAGTGAAAAATCTTTCTATTCCTCCATTGCCATACCTACCTGTCAAATAATAGCATTTCTAAAATCTAGTTAATGGATAAAATATGAGCAGCGAGTTAAGCAAACATTTTAAAATATTTAAATAATAGCGCAATGTCAGTCGTCTACAAAAATGTTTGAAAAACACTATTGAGTAAATGATTGAGGTACTCGAACATCGATTGAAAAGGTGATTGAAGCTGTTTACTATTGTGAACGTTTTTATCAAACATTCGCCACTTGTATGAATTCACATTGGGATCACTCTATCTCGACTGCCGTTTTGATGACGCCCCTATTTCAGAATTTGTTTCAAAAAGCTCATAACACAGAAGAATGCCCTATTTGAACTCAAATTCAATATATTTGGACATTAGCTGAGGTGTTTATGGAAAAAACTCTAAAATAGGCCGTTATTCAAACTTTTTCTGAGTTAGGCGACATTCCACTCAGCAGTCGATATTTTGCTTTTGTTTCGATCTTGAATAGGAAACCTCGCTAATTGATATAATTCCTCTGGCTCTACGTTAATACGCCTCACGCATCAAGCTTAATTCATTTATGATTCATTTTATTTATAGAGAATAATACCCTTCTTGAAGTTAAGCTACCATTCAAGAAAAAAACGTAAATAGGTTTGTAAACTTACCACTCTTAATAAAGTCCCAATATTAGGCTATTTGCGGGTATGAAATATTGCGATTAAATTAAAATATTTCTCAATAAACAAATGACTAAAATAAAACATCAACAAGACCGAAAATTAAAAATTTATTTGTGTCAAAAAGCCAAAAAACCCAGCAATAAAGTTATTCTACAAAACAATATGAATCAAACGGGGTTTGTTTAAAAAGTAAAAGCTTCTAATAATAATTTTAGCTCTGCGGGCAGAGCTGCAAATTTGGCTGTCGTTGCTTGGAGTTGTAAGCCCATAAGTCTTTAATTAAATGCAACCACAGGAATTGTTGCGTCCTCATCTCTATCTCATCTGTTCCAGAAATCTGAATCACAGCCTCATTGCCTTTGTGCAAAAAAACGTTAAAATCAAAGAGAGATGATTATAAAAAAGTAATGTCGTTCTCTTCGCTACGTTGGTCAGTCGTGAATGTGATTCATGAACAATTCAATTAGAGCAAATCCATAAATATAAATGTTAAAATACCATAAAACGGGGTTTTTCATTGCTTCATAAGGATTGGACAACACATTGTGTTTCTATTTCATATCCGGTTTGATGAATACTTACATAGAAATCAGTACTAAATTTAGAATTTTTAGTGCACATCTCTGCAGTACATAAAAGTAGCATAAGCAAACATATCAATAAAAGCACACAATCATAAGCACAGGAAAGTGTTGGGGACGTTACCAATCCGATCAAAGGCTGACGGCAGAAGTGCTCACTATAAGCTATACTAGGTGAGAACCCGATTTTTCTTTTCATTATTTTACAAGCTTGAAATTTTTCTGGCACTCTGACAATACGTAACGCTTCTCGCTTCTCTTTCATCAGCCTACGCAATATGTAAGACATGATAGACCTTGTTGAGGTTAGACGTGTATCAGTCATAGTAGCGATTGATGGAATATGCTGTTCATAGAGTTTTCCATCGTTTTCTAGGTATGAAGACGTTTTTGCCAGCCAATAAAACGCTCGTTTTAAAACATAAAATAAACAAATCGTATTGTCAGTCGAAGTGTTATCCATATAAAAAAATACAATGTCGCGTTGATTAGGTGGTGGTCTCTGACTAATTCAAATTCACAGCGGCGGCTACACAAGCGAACATCTAGTCACTATTATTTTTACAAATGTACCATGTTGTATTATTGCGAGGGACAGAGCAGCACGCACATCAATCGCGGGCCTTTCTTGTCACCCTTGGTGCCCGCTCTTTTTTTTTTCCTCCCCCCCCCCCCCCCCCCCCCCCCCACCCCCTTTCTTTTTTCTTTCCTTTTTCGATTTTTTTTGGAGCCTGATATTCTTTTCGCCTGCACGTTTTTTCCCATTGACCGCCTCCTCCGCCACCCTTACCTCTGCTTTGTGGTTCCGAACCCACCTAATAACCATCCCCCACCACAACCCTCCCTTTTTTTTATTTTTTTTATACCTGCCACCCCCCCCGCATCGGGCGTTGATTTAAACACAAATTACGCACCAACCTTCAGATGCTTAAGGTTTATACCCCACATAAAATATAACCTAATTTTTTGTTACCAACCCTACTTTTTTTAAGTCCTCAGTCCGGAAAGAATCAATAGATTCTTTTTTTCTTACAATACTTATACGTTTCTCGACCTGTTTATTTTTATCTTTCAAAAAAACACAATAATACGAACCCTATTTTTTTTTTTTTTTTTACAAATCCAAACATATTACACAAATAAAGGTTTACTCATCATTAAAGAATTTTTTTTTTTTTTTTCAACAATGAGTTTTCATATTAAGCCGAATACGATATTTTGCATGTTTCATGATAAAATCGTGCCTATCATTCAAATCAATGTTATTTCCACAAATCATCCCTACATCTGACATCCAAATCGACTGTTCCTATTTGCAGGTGAATATATCATCATTAAATAAAATCCCTGGTGGTTTGTATTTATATCTGATTTTTACATTTTGAAAAATAAGTATTTAGATCTATAAAATTTGATAAAAAAATTTGAGAAAAGGATAAGTATATCTAGATCCGAATGCTGAAAGAAACAAAACAATCATCTAATGTGAATGTAAAATCAGAACTCGACTATACACTCAGTGTCTATCTCTTATTCACAAACGTATACAATAAACACAATAAATTCACATATGACTAGCACGTGTGCAATCCCAATCAAGTTAGATAA
>JARSSU010047249.1:0-20672 GCA_029619165.1 Eurosta solidaginis
TATGTCCACACATATGTAGGTACACGCAGCTGAGAAGCAAGGCACAACCATATGCAGACATCTTATTTGAGATGCTCCTAAATGTAGGCAATTATAATTGTGGAAGTGTCGCTCACACATACAAGCATGGGGTATGAGAGAAGCTATAAAATCGTGCAATTTTAGTTATAGCTGAGAAGTTTGAGAGCTCATGGACCATGCTAGTAGATTCTAGAAGATGCGAACGAGGAAACCAGAGAGTATAAAAGGCCGCAGATGTAGAGGCGCTGGAATTCAGTTTGATTTGAGTTGTCAAGCAGTTACGACTAAGACGATATCTAGCGAGCAATAGCAGTATTATTTTGAAAGTCAGTTTCCTTTAAGCTATCAGTTTGGTTATTAAGCTATTCGTTGCACAGTTTGAGTGTTATTGTGAAGTATTTTAATAAAGGCCATTTTTCCATTATACAATATTGGAGTTATTTATTCAACAGTTTAGCGATACGAACCTAGCAAAAGGGCAAATAAGAGGATTTGCAGAAAATTCGCTACAATACAAATAGCTTAAAATTACTTTAATATAGCAAAAAAGTAGAGGGTAAACATAAAAAACTTACATTTTAAACAACTTTTTTTTCATTCGATAAACCCCCGACAACAAAATTAGATAGACAACGAAAATTTCGACAGCGATGAACTGTTATGATACGAATTTGAAATTCGATGCTCGGTAGCCAGCGAAGATCGAAAGATGCTCCTAATAACGTCTCATACATGTGCCATGTAAATACGGACCGAGCGGCAGATAAACAATTATTACAAAACAATTAGCGCTGCACTGCTTGTTTTTAATTATTTAAGGCAATAAGTATGTCCTTTTTAAACGGTTTTATTTAGGTTGACTTGACAGGCTGGTTGGGCGGCACGAATTTTGTAATTGAAATTTAAGTAACTTCCCGATAAGCTACAAGCTTGAAACTTGGAGTATACTTAGTTCAGAACCCGATGACAATGCAATAATATGACAAAAACTCCGATAGGTGGCGCATGGATCGAAATGTTTCAAAAAATCGTATTTGTGGTCCGATTAGGCTCATATTTGGAACACATAATACATACATGAATAGAAAGTGACATATGAAAGAGAATCGCCGCCAGGTGGCGCAAGGAACGAGATATTCAAAGAAATCGTATTTGTAGTCCGATTAGGCTCATGTTTGGAACACATATTACATATAGAAATAGAAATCACTTCGTGAAAAAAAATTCTGCTAGGTGTGGCAAGGATCGAGGTATTAAAAATACTCGTATTTGTGGTCCGATTTGGCTCACATTCACAACAAATATTCCATAAAGTCCGGAAGAAGTGACATCAAAATATTTTGGAGTTCGAGTAAAGCTACCCCAGCGGGTTAGGGGATCAGAATATACCCGCGGTAGGTATGCCTGTCGTAAGAGGCGACTAAAATACCAGATTCAAGGGGCTGTTTAGCGCAACCCTTCAGGTTGCCAGCGCAATATATAGCTTCTCCAAACCTAATTGTCAACCTCACCTATCCGCGGCGAATCCTGTTTCACTAACAGACGAGGCTCTGGCGACCCAAAGCTCCTCATGGAACTTGGGGGTGGGGAGGGAGGGAATGGCCTGAAGGTTTAATGTGGCCACATTAATCGTTCCCGAGATGGTCGGGCTAGCACCTTAATGGTGCTGTGGTACCGGATCTGTATCCGGCAAAGGACCATCACATCGATAACACTCCCCAAAGCCTTCGGAAGTCTTTGGGAGGATTATGTGGCCTAGATTGTAACAAATTGTCAGGAAAGAGCCCTCGTGGCAATGAGTCACTAAATGAACTAAATATAAAAAGAAATAATACAGATGCCATTTGTTTGTTTCCATTTCATTTTGACATTTTGTCATACAAATTGACATTTACTGATTGTTTTTAACAATTTGTACCCTCATAAATTAATTGTAGTACTCAAGATTAACTTTGTTTAAAAGCCATCACTTTTTGTAGCAAATATTTCACAATAAATGACAAAAAAAATCTTGGATGATCTTCGGGCCCCCTATGACAGTAACAAGATAACAATGTTGTGTCTGCTCGACTTTTCCAAAGCGTTTGATTCGGTCAACCACACGTTGTTATGTACGAAGCTAAAGTCTTATTGCGGTTTTGGGGACTCCACTTTAGGTCTCATGAGGAGTTACTTGGGTGGTAGAGCGCAACGAGTGAAGGTGGGATCGCAAGTCTCTAGTCATAAGATGTTATCTAATGGTGTCCCCCAAGGTTATATAGTACTTGGACCGTTATTATTTAGCCTATTTATTAATGACATATTTACCACCTGTATGTATGCTCAAATGCATGCTTATGCAGATGATATACAACTTTATATGTCTGGAACACATATTTTGGGTGCCTGAAATCAGAGCCCGTATCGTGTGGCCGAATTCACTCTTTAAATCGCTGAAATGGTGATTCGAATAGAGGTAATACGTGGAATGGTGGCGGCTACGAATACCAAGTCGATAAGGTATTTTATTTTATGAATAGTTTGACAGACTCATACATATCATTTGATTGAAATTGGTTATCGATACGTGATCGTTTAACACGATACGGGCCCAGATCTGTTCATTGGGGAAAAATCATTTATTTATTATTTTTTAGAGACTGTCCAAATCCAAAAAAAAATATTTGAAAATAAAGTGTGTTTGTAAATCAGATAAACAAATATCAATCAGCTGACTTCCGGACAGCACTCTGCCTTCAGATTTAGAACTATTTCAGTGAAATTTTTTTTCCAAAAATGTCTCCCATTTAAATTTGTTTGTTTAACAAATTGTTTTCTGACTTAGGCTGGGTGCGAGTTCGCGAGTTGACCTAAATTTCTACCTAAATAGGAAAAACCCTAAATCACTGGAACGTTTTCAACCTAGTCAGGTGTCAAATTTGAAGAGAATAAATAAAAAATTAATTAAAAAAAATTCTTTAATTATATCAGCTGAACAGAGCTCCCAGAGTATATTAATTTTGTTCGCATAACGGTAATCCGTAACGGCATAAACTAATCGAGATAGATAGAGACTTCTACTTATATATCAAAATGATCTGGGCGAAAAAAGGAGTTCATTTAGCAATGTCCATCCGTCCGTCCGTAAACACGATAACTTGAGTAAATTTTGAGGTATCTTGATGAAATTTGGCACGTACGTTCCTGGGAACTCATCTCAGATCGGCATTAAAAATGAACGAAATCGGACTACAACCATGCCCACTTTTTCGATATCGAAAATTTCGAAAAACCGAAAAAGTGCGATAATTCATTACCAAAGACGGATAAAGCGATGAAACCTGGTAGGTGGGTTGACCTTGTGACGCAAAATAGAAAATTAGTAACATTTTGGACAATAGGCGTGGCACCACCCACTTTTAAAAGAAGGTAATTTAAAAGTTTTGCAAGCTGTAATTTGGCAGTTGTTGAAGATATCGTGATGAAATTTGGCAGGAACGTTCCCTCCTATTACTATATGTGTGTTAAATAAAAATTAGCAAAATCGGATGAAGAACACGCCCACTTTACAAAAAAAGTCAAATTTTACCAAAAAATTTAATATCTTCACAGTATATAAGTAAATTATGTCAACATTCAACTCCAGTAATGATATGGTGCAACAAAATACAAAAATAAAAGAAAATTTTCAAATGGGCGTGGTTCCTCCCTTTTTCATTTAATTCGTCTAGAATACTTTTAATGCCATAAGTCGAACAAAAATGTACCAATCCTTAGTGAAATTTGGTAAGGGAATAGATCATGCAGTTTTTTGTCATCTGATCACGCCCAGTTTTTTACCAGTCGACCGTCTGTCCTTCCGCTCGGCCGTTAACACGATAACTTGAGCAAAAATCTTTACTAAACTTAGTTCACGTACTTATCTGAACTCGCTTTACTTACTTACTTACTTAATTGGCGCGCGTCTAAACGGTTATGGCCGTCCAACAAGGCGCGCCAGTCGCTCCTTCGCTCCGCCAACCGGCGCCAATTGGTCACACCAAGAGAGTTTAATTCGTTTTCCACCTGGTCCTTCCAACGGAGTGGGGGCCGCCCTCTACCTCTGCTTCCATAGGCGGGTTCCGATAGAAACACTTTCTTGGCCGGAGCATCATCTTTCATTCGCATAACATGGCCTAGCCAGCGCAGCCGCTGCGTTTTAATTCGCTGGACTATGTTGATGTCTGCGTATAGCTCGCACAGCTCATCATTAAATCTTCTTCGGTACTCGCCATCGCCAACGCGTAGAGGTCCATAAATCTTTCGAAGAACTTTTCTCTCGAACACTCCCAAAGACGCTTCATCTGCTGAACTGCTGAAAATGGCCGAAATCCGACTATGACTACGCCCACTTTTTCGATGTCGAAAATTACGAAAAATGATAAAAGATGCCATAATTCTATATCAAATATGAAAAAAGAGATGAAACATGGTAATTTGATTGGTTTATTGACGCAAAATATAGCTTTAGGAAAAACTTTGTAAAATGGGTGTGACACCTACCATATTAAGTAGAAGAAAATGAAAAAGTTTTGCAGGGCGAAATCAAAAGCCCTTGGAATCATGGCAGGAATGCTGTTCGTGGTATTACATATATAAATAAATTAGTGGTACCCGACAAATGATGTTCTGGGTCACCCTGATCCACATATTGGTCGATATCTCGAAAATGCCTTCACATGTACAACTAAGGGCCACTCCCTTTTAAAACCCTCATTAATACCTTTAATTTGATTCCCATATCGTACAAACACATTCTAGAGTCACCCCTTGTTCACCTTTATGGCGATATCTCGAAAAGGCGTCCCCCTATAGAACTAAGGCCCACTCCCTTTTAAAATACTAATTAACACCTTTCATTTGATACCCATATGGTACAAACACATTCTAGAGTCACCCCTGGTCCACCGTTATGGCGCTGTCCCGAAATGGCGTCCACCTATAGAACTATGGCCCACTCCCTTTTAAAATACTCATTAATACCTTCCTTTTGACAGCCATGTCATACAAACAAATTCCAGGGTTGCCCTTGGTTAATTTTCCTAAATGGTGATTTTCCCTTATTTTGTCTCGAAAGCTCTCAGCTGAGTATGTAATGTTAGGTTACACCCGAACTGGACTCGCATAGTTTTGACAATCGTATACGTAGGTAAATTATTGCAGTGCTGGAAAGCATTGTGGATACAACAAGTGTGATGTCTTATCCGTCAACTGCCTGACAGGATGTTCAATATGGCTACCTTTAAGCGTTTTGGCATCGTTTTGACAGGTTGTTCAATATGGCGGCGCATAGGGCCGGCTATCTTCAGCGGGCGATAGAAAGAGATACAGAATGAGACAGCGATTGTCAATAAAAAATCAGGTGATCCATTCTATTTGTAATTTTGACGTCTATGCAGAAGTTACCACACTTGTCTTATCCACAATGCTGGAAAGTTTCAATCGAATATGGGTTTAGGTACCTAAAATTTAGGCCAACTCTTTATAGTTAACTAGAAGTGAGTTACTTTTCGTAATCGCGTCAAACAAGCAACCATTGTTTTTTTTTAGCAATTGAAAACTTTTTTCTGGAAGGATATTATCAGAAACTATTTAAAGGCGTTTATTCTAATAAATCTCTTACAGAAGCGATGGTTAAAGTTATATTTGAATTTATTTTAGAGTTCTCAGAGCAAAACTGAACACCGGCGGCGACTGTAAAAGCAACACCATTCCGCTTATGCAACAATCGATACGTCAACTACGCCAATTGACAACATTTACGTGGTGCTTATTATTATTAGTTATCATAATTTTCGAAACTCAACATCCTGTTTGCCTATTGCAGTCATATTCTTGGCTATGTTAGCTAATTGTGATCGAAAAATAAACCAGTTAAATATCACAATCAACTCTTAACTCAGTCAATGCTAAACAAGCTTTTAAGACTTCTACGTGGTTTCACAATATTGTCGTGGCTACCGTCTCCATCAGAAACATCGGCTCCGACACCAAAGCCATTGTCAACTAATCAATAAGAGGACTAACAAGAGTTGCTGATCTTCATTTTGAATACTTCCGATCCTGGGCCCATACTAACAGCCATCCAGTTTATTGGCATATACACATGAATGAACGAACATACATACATACATATGTAAGAACATATGAATATTGGCTGTCGTAGTTGAGAGCTATTGCGACAGTATCCTGTAGATATATTTGCGGCATACAACATCCCATCAACTGTTGATTGAACATATAATTATGTTGTTGCTTTACGATCCTCTGGGCAATGTATATGCCAGCATGCACTTCGTGGCCAATTCTGCCATTGTGCAGTTTATAGGGCGTTAGTAGAGCGATTGCAGTTTAATATGTCCCGGATGTAGCGACAGCAACAAACCTGCTCAATGGCATTGAGATGCGAATGCCCACTTAACGCGTTGCTAATCGAATTTTGCGTTGTCTTTGATTTCAACTGTTAAATGGGGATCACGTTGTTGGTGTCGGCGAAGTTTGCTGCGAGCTTGTGAACTTGCCAAACACCGTCAACTGGCCGCCTTAATGTTGGGCACAAGTCAACAGCAAAATAGATGTACAGAATATTATCGGTAAAAGATGACTGCGAATGGGTTGGTAATTTGAAGGAGGGCGAATTGGGATGTGAATATGTAGGCAAGTTTTCGTGCTCTTCATTAAAGAATATTGCTGCCGACAAACTAGTTGCGATCTTCATTTATTTGATAAGAACGGAAGTCTACGTCTGGCCGCTCCCATGTGCTTATCTGAGTTTTAAAATGGAAAATATTAACAGCAAAATATTCCAGCTCGTTGATCAGCGTAAGCATTACGCATATTGTGTGGATAGGATACGCAGATACACAAGCGGGCGAAATGGGAGAAGCACTTAAAGAACTGTAATCTCTCTGCCGGTGTAGGTAAGCTGGTTCGGTCGAATTTTTGAAAATTGTAAGTCCTTAAAGAAGAAGAGACAGATCCACCAATAGCATACCGAAACGATCAGGATGACGAGCTGAGTTGATTAAGCCATATCCGTCTGTCTGTATGTCTGAGATTTCTTGATGAAATTTGGCTACCGGGTATATTTTTATGTCCGATTATACATTTGCCAGAGCCGACCGGATCGGGCCAATATAGCATAAATATCTCCCGTACAACCGACTTTTTCGGCAAGAGGGATTTTGGTCATATCTTTCTTATTTTAACAGCTTCAGCTTCAAATTTCAACAGATGCTTTTGCATACGGTATGAACTGTTGTCTGGCGGCCGCCGTGGTGTGATGGTAGCGTGCTCCGCCTGCCACACCGAAGATCTTGGGTGCACGCCCCGGGCAAAGCAATATCAAAATTTTAGAAACTAGGTTTTTCAATTAGAAAGAAAATTTTTCTAACCGAGGTCGCCCTTCGGCAGTGTTTGGCAAGCACTACGAGTGTATTTCTGTCATGAAAAGCTCTCAGTGAAAACTCATTGTAGGAAAAATTAAAAGGAGTACCACGCAAATTGGAAGAGAAGCTCGGCCTAAAATCTCTTCGGAGGTTATGGCTCCTTACATTTATTTATTTATTTTTTATGAACTGTTGTCTGAGGGAAACGCCAAGACGGTTCAGATAAGAGTTTCATCGTCATTACTATTTCAATTATTATTTTTTAATACTTTGCGCGGTTTACATACGAGGACATTTAGGTCGAACTTCTTTTCCAATTTGGGTCTACCACGTTATCCCCAAAATCAAAATCCCCAAAATCAAAATCCCCAAACTCATAATCCCCAACACAAAATCCCCATTTTATGTGTGAAATAAATTCAAATTAGGTTTAAAATCGCCGCGACCAAAAAAGGCTAATAATCCATACCAACTTTCTGCATAGGCGGCCTTCGGCCGCGCTTATAAAAAATAACCCTGGGCTACGCCATGCCAAGTCTAGCTGTGTGGGATAACCGTGGCTACCGCCACGGTGATGTCCATCTGCGTAGTACACGCTTCTGTTAGCTTGTTCGAATTAGAGCGACTAGCAGTCCTATATATGGATAAGTAAAAATATGTATTGCCAAAACGTGAATATATAGAGAAAGAGATATTGCTATTTTTTACACGGTCATGATGTTTATCATAGCACTGGGATTTTGTGTTTGGGGATTTTGATTTTGGGGATTTTGAATTTGGGGATTATGTGTTTGGGTATTTTTTTTTCTTTGGGGATTTTGCGTTTGGGTATTTTTTTTTGGGATTTCGTGGCACTCCCTTCCAACTTGCGTCGCGCTCCTCTTCATTTTCCCTACAAATTGGTTTTGATGTTACTTTGACCAGGAGTTGAACCCAGGACCCTTCGTGTGTAGTCAGCGCAGCACGCTACCAACACACCACAGCGGCCATATTAATTTCTTATACATCTGATTAATCAGCTATGACAGTTCTATATTCGATTCAAAATATACGACTTGTTAAAAATAGTTACAGTTTATTTATCGAAATTTTAGAGTACCTTCCAATTGCTATGGGTATTTTTCCAAAAAATTTGAAAATATTGTGACGAATATTAGCAACACTAAGGGATACTATCATCTCTAAGCCGATGCTAAGCAGTGACTTGTATGCACATCATTAAATCAATCATTATGTCTACCCATATGTCGATACGAGCAGCGGAGAAGAGACGCACAGACACATGCATATAGCTTATCTGAGATGCTCACAAAAGAAGGCAATAATTTGTGCAAGTATCATTCACATATACAACCGCATATGAGAAGCTATAAGCGTAGTTATAGCTGGTAATTTTATAGCTAATAACTAACTAGTAAATTCTAGAATAGAACAGCTTGAAATATGCAACGAGGAAACCAGACAGTATAAAAGGCAGCAAAAGTAGAGGCACGGCAATCAGTTTCATTTAAGCAAGCTATTGGTTGTGAAGTATAAGTGTTATTGTGAAGTACTTTAATAAAAGCTATTTTGCATTATTAAATATTGTAACGAATTTGCTTGCAAATCCTCTTATTTGCAATCCTCTGCTAAGTTCGAATCACTAAACTGTTGAATAAATAACTCCAATATTGAATAATGGAAAAATGGCCTTTATTAAAGTACTTCACAATAACACTTATACTTTGCTACTCGCTGGCTTAATAACCAAACTGATTGATAACTCAAATGAAACTTTACTATTGGCCGCCAGATCGCGTGCTTAATCAAACTGATTGATAGCTCAACTCAAACTGAATTCCTTCTTACTCGCCTGCCCCGCTTTTATAGTTTACGCTGCATACTTCTAGGCTCTTCCACTTCCAGAACTTACCAACTATATTCGTGTGTGTATAGTTCTCATATAGTTTCTACTTGTTTACAATTGTCTACTTTTTAGCGCTTCTCAGATGTACATATGTGAGTTTGTAGTTTACAGTCTCCCGCACACACATAAGCGTATAAGTAAATTCATCTGTGTGTTACATCTCATCTCTCGCTGCCTTGTATGTAAATGTTGCTCGTCGGAATGTTATTCGTATTGATTCGTTTATGTAGATACATAATGATTGAATTATTGATGTGAATTCACGTCACTGCTTAGCATCGGCCTGGAAATGGCAGCACTCCTTAGTTTTGCTAATATTCGTAACACTGCTCTCCACCTAAGTCTGATCGTCCCGATCAGACAAATCTCCCAATCTAAACGCCGCTAGCATCTCTAAATGTACCACCCTTCTAATCCTTGGTTTCCCAGTGGTTTGTATGCGGTAGATGGTATCAGTGATCTTCTTCACAACTTTGTACGGGCCTTCCCAACTGCACCGAAATTGGGCTGGAACACCTTTCCGCCGGTGAGGGTTGTTTAACAGTACCAAATCTCCATTCCGGAAACCTTCCGAATTATTTTCCCTGTCGTACCTGTGTTCCATCTTACTACTCATTATTCTGGATCGTTCTCTCGCACTCTGTTGCTTGGCCAATGAAGAACTACTTTGTAGAGCTTGTTCTTGACGGATTGGCTTCACATACTCAGTATCGTTCCGACGTTTCCCAACAAAAGTGCGCGCTGGCTTGAAACCATCCTTGCATTCTTTCTGAAAAATTCTTTCAGTCATTTTAGTGCGTCCTTTAGGGTTTGTTGATGCCGGTCTTTTCCTCGGAGGTACTTTTAATTTCGCTATATTTGGCACATTCGATCTATCAACCTTTGCTCGATCTACTTTCCTTGACTTTCGTGGTCTCTGTCGAATCTCCTCCACCAGCACTCGCTTACTGCTGAACCCTTTTTCCAAACTGAAGTTAAGTGGCACATCTTGGTTCTCATAATGCATCACCCTTCTCTGCATATCGATCTTGATGTCATGGTCAACCAAGAAATCCACTCCCAATATAACTTCATCAACGATCTCCGCCACAACGAATTTGTGTAGAACCATGACCTTCCCAATTAGGACTTCACATATTACTTCTCCCTGGACTTGGTTATACTCGCCAGTGACCGTACGCAACTTTGCTCCAGGTAACGGTTTTACTCTCCTGTTGACCAAGTCAGATCGGATCAAGGAATGAGATGCGCCCGTATCTACAGTCAGTACTCGTTCTTTGCCATCCACATTCCCTCTGACGGTAAGACTGCTCGATTTTCTACCAATTTGCGACACAGATATCACAGGGCATTCAATAGCTGGATCTAGCTGTCTACATCTTACTCGCTCTTGCTCATCTCCTCCAGCTTTGTGTTTATGGCCACCCACATTGTTGGAACTATTAGGACCAAGATCGCAATGACGTGCAATGTGACCTGGGTTGCCGCACTTGAAACATTTAATAACTCCGGCATTCTTCTGTTGAGATCCCTTCAGTGCTTCCAAAATTGTTTCTACCCACTCTGGCCTTTCTACTTCCACACGGCGTGCTTTGAAAACTGGCTTACACAGAAGCGACGCTGTTTCCTGTATCAGAGCATGCGATACCGTTTCAGCAAATATTAGTTTTGGATTCGCATATGTAGCCCGCTTCGTTTCCACATCTCGTATGCCATTTATAAAGCTCTGAATCTTTACCCTTTCAGTGTATTCCACGGGTGCGTCCGCATTTGCGAGATGAGCCAACCTTTCAACATCTGAAGCAAACTCCTGCAATGTCTCATTTGCTTTTTGGTAGCGGTTTTGCAACTCAATTTGGAATATTTGTTTCCTATGCTCGCTTCCGTAACGTCTCTCGACAGCGTCCATCAATGCTTCATAGTTGTTCCGCTCTCCTTCGGGAATCGTCTGTAGGATTTCGGCTGCTGGCCCTTTCAATGCCACGAACAGAGCTGCAACTTTATCTTCATCATTCCAGTTGTTCGCTGTCGACGTCTTCTCAATTTGGAGCTTAAATACCTGGAATGGAACACAACCATCAAACGTTGGGGATTTTACCTTCAGAGTAGACGTTGAAGTGATTGGACGGTTCAATTGTAACTCCTGAATCCGATCTTTCAAAGCATCCATCTCGGCCTCCACTTTATTTTGTCGTTCACTAACAGCCTCCAGCTGCGATGAGAATTTTTTTTCCTGTGCATCCAGCTTTGTTGAGATACGTTCTTCTTGTGCTTCGAGCTGTAATGTTATGCGTGCCTCTTGTTCTTTTAATTGTTCTGCAATTTGTGACGCCATGTGTGTTTTCTGTTCTTCCAATTGTGATGCCATATATGTCATCTGTTCTTCCAGTTGAGTTTCCATCTTGGATGTTATCTGTGTCGACATTTCTGAAATGCGTGCCTCCTGTGATTTCAATTGTGATGACATGTTGGTAGATATTTGTGATGACATTTCGGACATTTGTGCCGATATTGCAGCCAATATCATGTTCAGGTCTGTGTTCGCCATTGTCTGCGGTGTTTCTTCCATTTTTGTTATTTCCTCGCCATCAAGATGAAAGTCATACTCTTCCACATCAATTCCTTCTGCTTCCATTGCCTCTCGTAGCCGTGCCTGAAGTTCAAGTTTAACGCCGCGTGTATTCAATCCACGGCTCTCCAACTCCTTCTTTAGTTGCTGGATCTTCAATTCACTGAACTTTGCCATGTCCTTGTTGTCCTCGGAATTTATTCAACAATTCCTCTTCTGACACCAATTGTAACGAATTTACTTGCAAATCCTCTTATTTGCAATCCTCTGCTAAGTTCGAATCACTAAACTGTTGAATAAATAACTCCAATATTGAATAATGGAAAAATGGCATTTATTAAGTACTTCACAATAACACTTATACTTTGCTACTCGCTGGCTTAATAACCAAACTGATTGATAACTCAAATGAAACTTTACTATTGGCCGCCAGATCGCGTGCTTAATCAAACTGATTGATAGCTCAACTCAAACCGAATTCCTTCTTACTCGCCTGCCCCGCTTTTATAGTTTACGCTGCATACTTCTAGGCTCTTCCACTTCCAGAACTTACCAACTATATTCGTGTGTGTATAGTTCTCATATAGTTTCTACTTGTTTACAATTGTCTACCTTTTAGCGCTTCTCAGATGTACATATGTGAGTTTGTAGTTTACAGTCTCCCGCACACACATAAGCGTATAAGTAAATTCATCTGTGTGTGACATCTCATCTCTCGCTGCCTTGTATGTAAATGTTGCTCGTCGGAATGTTATTCGTATTGATTCGTTTATGTAGATACATAATGATTGAATTATTGATGTGAATTCACGTCACTGCTTAGCATCGGCCTGGAAATGGCAGCACTCCTTAGTTTTGCTAATATTCGTAACAATATTGAAGTTATTTATTCAACAGTTTAGCGATACGAACGTTAGTAGAAGGTTGCAAATAAGAGGAATTGCACACTAAATTCGTTACAATATATCTATACATCAATGTAATCAAATCTACTTTGAGCCTCATTCAATGAAAACCCATTGTGCCATATTTTTGGATTGGTCGATGATTTGTAGAACATTACCTATTTCAAAGTAGTAGTTCTTTAGCAGTAAAGCATATAGCAGGACTCCAACGGAGGCGACCAGTCCAGAGAATTTGTCTGAAAATGTTTTCACTCACATATTTTAAAGCTAACTCGAAAGTTTTGATTCTGAAATTAATGTGTAGTACCAACTCGTTTCGGAAAACGGTGACGTCGATTTTGGAAATTTTCGGGTTTTTGAATAATGTTTTTTATACATTATGTTTATACCAAAACACTTTAACTTATGTTAAATAAATTTTGTGATATTAATATTTTAACAACTTATAAAACATAAGAAATAATTTTATAAAAAAAATCACAGCGAATATTTATCATTTAAATTTAAATGGTTATTCGCCACACCCAATAAATAATGTAAACACACAAAAAGAAAAAAATAAATAAATAAATAAAATAAAACAGTTGCTCAGATGTTGTTTGTTTCGATTATTACTACCACTAGTACACAAATAAGGTAATATGAGCCGGTCGTCATTAAGCTCGAAAAGCTGTTTATGTTTTGGTTAATTTTTTTTTATTTTATTTTTTTATTCGCGTAGCTAATTGTGCAATGTACTCACGTTCTGCCAATTTATTTTCTAACAAAAGCTTAAATGTTCAAATTATGTCGAATTTTACACTCAATTTCTCTAGAAAGTGGGTCGAGAATTAAATATTGGCGGGTTCCATCGACTTATTGACTACTCTTTAATGATGTTTCTCCTAGCCGCGTAATTTTTTTAATGTGTAAATGTGTGGATATGTAAACAAATTTTATTTTATAACAAAATTATGTGTGTGTACTAATATATTTTAAAGTAGAACTATAAATTGGGCTGTTAATATTTCGCGTATGTATATGTGTATAAAGTGGAGTTCTACCAAAAAATGAGTAGGTGAATGACTTAGTGCTAATTACACCTGGATGTTTAAAATGGAAAAAAATAATTATTAAACATTTGTATATACACATATTTTAATACATACATACATATCTATGCATGTACAAAGAATTCTAAAAATAAAATATACGAGTTGTTGGGAGGGCGGAGTTCTTTGCGTTGATGGGAAAATGTAGAATATACAAGTCGATCGGAATGGTAAGCGAGCTATTAGGGCTTGAAGATAGACTCCATTAAGGCAAAAAATGTTTCTATATATCTATCTATCTTTAAACTGAAACTTATACCAAAGACAAAATCTTCGTCCGTTATAAGGCCCTTTATTCCGGAATGTGAAAGCGATTTCACCTTACTCGTTTTCAGTCGATATCTTATAACGGAAAGCCAACTAGCTACTTTGTTCCACCGCTAGGTCATTCGGCTCTTGCGTCCTTCTTCTCGTGACAAAAACGCAACATATGCCGAAGAGGGTAACCAGCCAGTGTCGAGCACTGTATGTAGTAAGGCAGAGGGAGAGGAAGCGTTAGTGTGGCCACAGAGACATATTCGACTTAGGGCTACCTGAAGATGACAGTGTCTGCACCCACCAAAACTTGGTGCGTAAGATGAATGCTTCGCTACATGGATGTGTAACTATCTTCCAATACCATTCAAATGGTACCACAGTTCGGCTGGTTGATATCCTTCAATGGGAGAAGGATGCTGGACGTTTCTTCGCCTTGTAATACCGTCAGCTGTAGTACCAATGCACGGAACACCAAATATGGCCACATCGTGATCTACTTCCCGATGCACCAGATCCATAGGTGATTTGATTCCATTATTGCGAGATGAATAATAATTAATGTCGCATATAAGATCCTAGTACATAAATGTAATGTGCTAAAAACTGCAGCCCAACGTCAATAATCCTTTGGGCCTTATCAGCGCGGCTCCAGAGCCGGCGCTATTATGCCGCTAGTCGGAATACGCTTTAACATGAAAAACTTATTCTTACCAAATGGCATCGACTAAAAAGGTTTTAACAGGGTTCCGCAACTCGAAGCTGATCCAGAGGGTCACAACAAAATCTCTAAAAGTATTTTCACTCACTAAAACTGAAAAATCTTTCAGCATAGCCAACGTTAAGCCACACTCTAGACCTGTCATATTTGAGAAGAACTTCTCTAAAGCAATAGAGACGAAATGGGGAAGACGACCCAGGATGCAACTGCTTACATTTGATGCTAGAGAAAATAGGGCACTCATTTTCGACTTGGAAGCCATGTCACATTTAATAGGTACTAATTTGAAACGGCAGCCACCGTGGTGTGATGGTAGCGTGCTCCGCCTACCACACCGAATGCCCTGGGTTCACACCCCGGGCAAAGCAACATCAAAATTTTAGAAATAAGGTTTTTCAATTAGAAGAAAATTTTTCTAAGCGGGGTCGCCCCTCGGCAGTGTTTGGCAAGCACTCCGAGTGTATTTCTGCCATGAAAAGCTCTGCCTCGCAGATGCCGTTCGGAGTCGGCATAAAACAAGTAGGTCCCGTCCCGCCAATTGTAGGAAAAATTAAAAAGGAGCACGACGGAAATTGGAAGGGAAGCTTGGTCTTAAATCTCTTCGGAGGTTATCGCGCCTTACATTATTTATTTGTATTTAATTTAAAACTGTGCGGACGTTGTCTATTTACGAATCAGCTTTAAAATAATGACAGCCTAAAAACGAAGAATCACTCATCCCAACAAGTGTTCCTTTGGGCTGTGTAGCCGATTGATTACAAGGAGTACCCTCAATAAGTCGCTGCCATCATACATATATTTACAAATAACATGACGGCATGGACGGAGGGGCTAGAGGAAGAATATCAGAGTAAGGCAAAACAACTGCGCCTAAAATACGCAAACATGTTTGAACATGATGGTTCCAAACCAGGTCGCACCAACGTTGTGAAGCATCAAATTGACACTGAAGATGCGAGGCCGATCTGTCAAGCTCCTCGTAGTGTTCCACTGGCCAAACGGGAAGTTGTGAGTCAAATCATACAAAAAATGAGCGACTACGGCGTAATCGAACCATCAGCTAGTCCATGGAATTCACCGGTAGTACTTGTGAAAAAAGGATGGAAAAATGAGGTTTTGCGTGGACTACCTGAGGTTCAACGACGTTACGAAAAATGATAGCTACCCATTGCCAAGAACTGACGACACTCTGAACTCACTATCTGGAAGTAGTTTTCCACACTGGTTTGAAACTGTGCAGACGTTTTTTTATTTAGAAATCAGCTTTAAAATAATGACAGCCTAAAATCTTAACGAAGAATCACTCTTCCCAATAAGTGTTGCCTTGGCTGGGAGTACTCTCAGTAAGTCTCTTATCATTAACCTGGGTCGATTTGTATGGACGAAAGTTAACCTATATCGCGCCATCGATTTTTCGATAGGATTTGGGCTCAGGAAAAAAAGTTCCACTACGCATACCCAAAAAAATAATTTTTGAGCCTGCAAAAAAAATCGATTTTTCGACCAAAATTCTTCTAAATCTCCATAAAAGAAATAAAAACTGCATTTACCAATTTTGCATTTGCCAATTGACACAAAAAAATACATAAGAAATGATTTGGAGCCTTGAAAATGAAAAAATGAATAAAGAATCGAAAAAATCGTTGCAAAATTTTTGCAGGCTCAAAAATTATTTTTTTGGGTATGCGTAGTAGAACATTTTTTTCCTGAGCCCAAATCCTATCGAAAAATCGATGACGCGATATAGGTTAGTAAATCGACCCAGTCTACTTATCATACCTGCCATGATACATATTACATACATACGAATTTTGGGAAATCCCGCTTTTCTGAAACCTGCTAACGTTCGAATCGCTAAACTGTTGAATAAATCACTCCAATATTCTGTATTGCAAAATGGTCTTTATTAGACTACTTTGGGTGTGTAGTAAAATTATACTTCACTTCGCAACTGATTGCGTGTTTAAATCAAACTGATTACTGATTGTTCATGCTGCGCTGCTTTTATACTCATCGTTGCTCCGTTCGCATATTTCTCCAAAGGTCTAGACATTTCACCTTCTAGAACTCTTGTAGCTCCTGCTTGGTAATTAGTTATATGAGTACATGCATATTTGTAGTTTTAGCCATATGCGTGTGTATGTGTGAGTAACTACTTCGGCTGATGACCACATCTGTGTGTGTGAGATAGCTCTTCATCGCCTTCTACATAAATGTTGCTAGCTTTAATGTGTAAATGTACATTAGAGTGGCTGCTTCATGTTTTTGTTGCTGTGTGATTATATACTAACAGCTTAGTGATGCTAATATTCGTGATGATGGGATGGGACAACCCTCGAGTATAAGAGAGGAATATTATTGGGAACACGAAGTATGTCTGTAAAGTTGGTATATATAATCTCGCAAAAAAATTGATCTCAGTAGCTTTTCAATGGTTCTGAAGTCCCTGAAAAGGAGAAAAAAGTTCTTTAAAATTACGCCGAATATTCACATATTTCACAAGTCAAACATTTTTAAGCACTTGAAAATTAAAAAAAGAGAAAATTATCTCCTTTTCAGGAAAACTAGAACTATTTGAAACCTACTTCCAACTTTACAGACATAGAAGAAGGAGATTTGTAGATGAGTTTGATGCATACATAAATAAGTTGAGCTGCTGAGATGACTGGTATTTAGTAGATGTGCGAATGCCGCTGGCAACAAAGGATGGGGGAATCCCCCTTCATTTCACCAGTCTGTTGAAAACGGAAGATGTATCCACATGCGGGATCTAGAAGAGTAAGATAACAAATGACCTACGATGTGGTTTAAGCCCACATATTTATGTAGCGTCAATGTGACCTGTGCACTATCTAGTACCTACAAGTTCAGTTTTGCTAAAAAAGCAAAGTATTTAGTTTCTTATTATTCTCTATGCAAAGTTGAATATCTGAAGTCTGTTTTCCTACCTTATTCCGCTATTTAGTCTACAAATGAATTCATTAAAAAGTTGTATGCATAAGATCTAAGGATGTGACATAAATAAAAAATATATAAAACCTATACACAGGCTTATACATTTGTACTTGCAAATATTTGCTTAAATTATTTATACAAATGCTTAATTTAACATTTGTGTTTATATTCTCATCATACTCAAGTCATTTCATACCCATATGTGAACGGATGTTAATAAACAAATGTCAGCTTAAACAATAATTGTTGACTTGCACTGAAATGTGAATACATCATTGAATATTAAATCTAAACAACAATAATAAAAATACATAATATCTATATGTACTAACTACGTCTTAAATAATAGACATACATACATATGTATGTAGAAGTAATTGGAGATTGATAGGTACAATGTATTCGGGATGCCAAGTCAGGCATCTCTTACCCGATCCAACTTATCCGAGATCTTCGGAACTTTTCGGTTTTACGAATTATATAAAATTTTGTCTGAAATACTTATTTCATTTCAGTGAGATTGGAACAACATAATTTTCATAAGTCAACTATATTTTGTAGTTTACAAATCTTGGGAGCTAGACTGATAAAACAGAAAAATTGCTGCAGCGTACTGCGGAACATCTTTTGCAGGATGCTCTTGATCTAGATCTGCTAAGTTGACTCCTTTTACTGATATCACTTCTACTACTAAGTGTGTCATAGCAGCTATCTTTTTACGTGGGACCGCGCACAAACATGTGTGGCATTGTTTTATATTGGATGGAGTTATAACCAAATCCTACAAGCGAAACATGTACATGAATCTCTAGCCAGTATGTTAAAAAGCATTGCATAAATATCCTTAGAAGCAAATGTATTAATGCTGCACGGATGGTACAACTATTCTAAAGACATCCACCTCACGCGAATGGCAGTTCCCCGTAATATTGTCTCTGATCACAATATTCTAAATCCGGACCATAAAGAAAAACTTATAAAAGAATTTTCGATAGATAACTCTTGAAAAGGAGCAGGTCCTGAATTTAATAATTATTTAATAAATTTCAATTAAGTAGCCTATTTTATATTCGAATACCACAAAGTAAGGTTTGTGAGTTAAGGAACAATAATCTAAAACTGAGTTTAAAAAAAAATAACTTAAAATTTGAGTTTTAACTCAAGGCCTATAACAATAATTTTTATGGTAATTATTGTTTTTTTAATTTTTCTACAATTGAAAAATTATTTTTCAATTTGGAATAGAAGATAGAAAATGTTTCAGACACCTGCATAGATGCGCGTAGATCCATTTCGAAGGTTCCTAAGCCTTCATCATTTGTAGGCTTTAGGCACCCTGCGCTAACCGTTTAACTACACAGCTAAGTCAAAAAGTTTTGTTGTAAGCCTTGAGCTCGAATTCGAAGCCGGAATCCTTTGCCAATCAAGCAAAAACAATTAGAGTTTTATATTTGTGTTTTGTTAGGCGTTTGTTTCTGTTTTTAAACTCAGCTGAGCAAGGCTCACAAAGTATATTAATTCACGGTAACCTATAATGACAAAAACTAGTCGAGATAAATATGAACTTCCATATATATTTATTCTCGGAAGAAAAAGAAATTCAGTAAGAGAATGAGTAAATTTTGAGGTATCTTGAAATTTGGTACGTAGGGTCGTTGGCACTCATCTCCGATCGATATTTAAAATGACCAAAATCGGACGATAGCTACGAAAACTTTTATGTTTTTAACATTTCAGAAAACAGGAAAAAACGTCCTATTTATTCGATAAATAATGTCCCTTGTTGTAAATTTTCGTAAATTTCCCTTTTGTAAAGATCTTTTCTAAAATATTATTGGTCATAAATCAATAACCGTTTAAGCTATCAACATAAAAATCGTCAGCTAGATTATTCTTAAAATAGGTTCTGGGCCTGCAAATATGAACGAAATGGCTTGATGACCATGCCCATATGTTTTCAAATATTAACCTTATAGCAATGCTATTTTACTTGCAAAGTGCTGTTGCAACACAAAAATGGAAAAGATAAAAAATTTGAAAATGGGCGTAAGTACTAATAACCAATATCTATGCTTAAAATAACTTTATATCAATGATTTTTAATTCTTAATATGTATGTTATAAGAATAAACATGAAAAAATGTAATATTTAAAATATGTAGTAATTTTTGTCAAAAGGGCCAAATAAATCCATAACTCTTCACTTCCATACACATCTTAAGTAAAGTTTAAAACTCATATTTTGCTTTTATATTTCAAACGCATAGGGATAACTAATTTTAAGCCCTTAGCCAAATCTTCTTTCTCCTTATCATCTATGCTATAGTGAAACCGTAGATCCGTCACTGGTGTGTAGGTATATTTGCATTTCAATATTCTCCATCACTTTAAATGTTCAATCTATAATTTAGTATTCGATTTGCATTCACTTACCTCTGATTTAACTCTTCTGTCATTCGTAATTCAGGATCCGAACAAATTCCACAGGCACCATAAAAGTTGGCGTTTTGTTGTTCTATGAAAATACAGCAAAAGGTATCCACGACACGATTTTTTGCTGATTTGCTATTTTACACTTGACGGTTCTACAGTTGTTGTTTTTGTTGTTGCTTGCTTGATATACATATATGTATGTATAGTATTGAAGTTGTTTGTATGTTCTTAAAATAATTTGAATTTGGTTTGATTTTATTTTTATTTAGATTATAATGCACATGCACACTGCAATGAACTACCAAGAATTAGATTAACTTCACGAAAAGGCAAAGAAAGTTTTATTGAAAAATGGCTGTAGAGGCGAAAATCAATATGCGCGCATGTTTTCCTTTGACGCATTCATCAAA